>JAKSZP010008081.1:0-146174 GCA_022478985.1 Massospora cicadina | reverse complement strand
TAACTATTTACTATTGAACTACAAAAATTTTAAAAAAGGGTTTTTTTATTGTTTTTAACGTTTTTTATTAATAGTAAATTTTTTAGTTTAAATAGATTTTTTTTATTTCCGACATTAGACATCCTCAAGACCTCAAACAAAAGAGTCAGAAATGTATCATTAACGTTTTCCTCTCGATCTAAGTGAATCATCCATAATTGGTTAGCAACCAATTGATTCACTAGTTGCAGGCAGCATCACTCACCTCACAACTCATTAAACATTCCCAATCAGTCGGTGATGAAACCTGACTGAATCCAATTGGTACACCTGATAGTTAATTACTATCAGATGCCCTTATTTCATCAGCCACTCCACCCGATGAGATATTAAGTATTCATCCAGATTGATCCCCAACGGATATGACCAGATAAATATCCTAAAATCCCCTGAACATAGTTCCTCCAAATTTTGGGTCAACTGTTTTTAATTCACTTTGCCTTAGGAAATTTTTCCCCTAGTGATACCAGGTAATCTAGCAAGCTGGGTATATGGGCAAAATCCCAACATATGCGTTCTGAGGGCCAGAGGTAAGGCAGCCACCTTGCCCCCATCTGCTTATACAACTTCCCATTTTCCACTTTGGTGTTGCGCGAGTGGCAGGCTAATATCTTCTGAACTGGATCGTCTTCATCCCCCCATTCATTGGGAGTCATTAATAGATCATGTAACCTTTCTGCCTCGCTATTATCCAAATGGAGGACTGGCAGGCGAGATGACCCATCCACATTCATATGACAAGTTCCAGCACGGTGTTCAATTTTCATATCATAAGGCTGGAGCTTTAGAGCCCAGCGAGCTAACCGCCCAGTAGGTTCCTTCATATTTTGTAGCCACTTCAATGAAGCATGGTCAGTAACTACAATAAGGGTGGTCCCATAGAGGAAAGGGTGATAGTGCTTTACAGCCAACAAAACAGCCAGGCACTCCTTTTCTGTTACGCTGTAGTTGCGTTTGGGCTTTAGAAGCATCCTACTAAAATAAGATACTGGATGATTAATACCATTTTTATCTAGTTGGCCTAAGATGGCTCCAACGGCATAGTCTGAGGCATCCGTAAACAGGATAAAGGGTTTTTTGTAATCTGGGTGCCATAGGATAGGGCGTCATTGTAGTAGCTGCTTCAGGATCTCAAAAGCGGCTTTTTGTTCAGCGCCCCATTGGAAGGGGATATTCTTCTTCAGTAAGCGAACAAGGGGCTCACTGAGTTGTGAGAACTTAGGGATGAACTGATGGTAATACCCCATCATCCCTAGAATACCTGTATATCCCGCAAATTCTTAACGGGAGCCATATTTGCAATGGCTTCAACCTTGTTCTGTAGTGGTTGGATTCCTTTTTTCGAAATGGTGTGGCCAAGAAAATCCAATTTTCGCTCAAAGAAGGTGCACTTTGATGGTTTCAATTTGATATTTGACTTACATAGCCTTCCAAACACCTCCTTCAAGTGATCCAGGTGGTCGTTGAAGGTTTTTGAGAACACAGTAATATCATCAAGTTAAACGATAACGCAGGTTAGCTTTAAGTCTTGCAAGATGTGATCCATCGCACGCTGAAAAGATGCAGGTGCATTGCACAACCCTTGAGGTAATCAAGTGGGTTGGTAAAGACCTTCACTGCAAATGAGAGCGCATTTCTCCTGGTCCTGTGGAGAAAGGTCCATTTGATAATAGCCACTAGCCAAGTCCATGGCTGAGAAGAAGTTTGAGCCAGATAGTTGTGCCAGGGCATCATCGATGCAAGGGATAGGATAGCTATCCTTCTTTGTGAGGTTATTTAGCTTGTGGTAGTCCATAACTATCCGGTGACCTCCATCTTTCTTTTTAATTAATAACAGTGGGGAAGACCAAGGTCTTTGAGAGGGAACTAGTAACCCCGCATCCAGTAACTGTGTGAGTTCCATCCTCATATGCTGTTCCTCCACCTTTGACTTGTGATATGGTTTTGACCAAATGGGATGGGCATCACCCACATCAATGGAGTGGCATCAGCCCTTCATGTGGCCATAGTCATGAGCTGACTTGGAGAATATGTCACTATAGTCATCAAGGAGATTATGAACTTTCTCCAGCTCATCTGGGGTCAGCTCATATGACATATGGACGTTTGGTAAGGTACACACCAGGTGGTCCAAGGGTAAACCCAAATCTGCCATTGACCCTATGGAATGGATTTGTTTAACGTCCTTCAAGGGATTAAAAATCCTCGGCCAACCTCTTGGTGTTTCCGTATGATCATGTCATTTTCAGTGAGGTTTCCCAACAGTAGAGTAATAGGTCGCTGATAGGCTGGGTCTAGTAGCCCAGGTAATACGCAAGGCTCCAAAGGACTAAGGCCCTCAACACTTACGAGGTGCAACAAACAGTGGTGTGGGATTTGGAGCGTGATTTTCGTGTCAACCACTCGTTGTTCACCCGGCTTAATCACCACCTCATCTGCCACATAAAATGGAATACCATCGCTAGCCTCCACTGAATTGGGCAATTTCTTAGTGTTGCACCCAGAGGTGACATAATGTAAAGGCAAAGCGGAAAAGGGATATTCAACCAGGAAGGTGTAGTCATTCTTGATGAGTTCTTTATTGGATAAGAATAATGGAACTTCATAGTTCATTAAAGATAGGAACCCTTGCTTCATGTTGATAATGCCTTCATACTCAATCATAAACTGAGTACCTATGAGCATATCATAGGAGTTATTATCTAAGGCCACAGTGGGGGCCAATAGGATAAGCTTCCCAATGTGAACGGGAAAAGAGGAGTAAGCGCCAAGGGCGCAGGTGTTGTTTGGGCCCGCAGTTCCAAAATCCTCGGTATAATCCAAGTCAGGCATCAGTTTAATCTTTTTCATCAGCCGAGATGAGATTACATTCACTGAGGAACTTGTATCCAGGATAGCTATCACCCAGACTTTGTGAACGACTACTTCAACCTTGGTAAGTGTGCTTCCAAAGTTGGCTGACAGCGCTAAGACCTCCTTGAGATGGAAAGTGGAGGTTAATTTGCGTGCGGTCTCAGGGTGAGTCTCCAGAATAGACTGCATGGTATGCCCTCGCTGTAGAGGGCAAATTAAGCTTGATAGGAGCTAATCAGCGTCGCTGGCTGTGGCAATAATTGCCATACAACCTATAACTTGGCGGAGGTAGGTATCCTCAGGTATGGTAGTTTTGTCTACTCCTTTGGCGTTTAGGCTATCAGGGACCTCCACTTCCGCGGGAGCTCCTAATAAGTAGTACCCAACATCATTGTAACCCCCCTCAGAGTCAGCATCAGGGGTATTCTCAACCACAGGCAAGGTTGCAATTGAAGTAGGGGAGACAGCCATGAGAGGTTGGGTAATTAGCTTTGCTTTAACCGGCATTTCCACAACCCCAGTAGTTCTGGAGGATATATCCTTAGGGCGCGCACCTATTGGCTGAGCCGAAGGGGAAACCACAGTAGGGATCTCCGCTTTACATGAATGAGGGATGTCCATTTTAAGTCGCACCAAAGAAGCAGGTTTTTCAGGGAGAATAGGCACAGGTGGCCTCACTTCCAACAGTTCAATAGGCAGCAGCTCACCTAAAGGAATATGGGCGATGTCTAACAAAGCCTCTTTTATATCACAGAAGGTTGTAAAGTGGCGTTTCACTGATATGATATGCCTGGTGAGAGAGGGTTGTGAAGCTAACCCTGTTAATATGGCGGTGATAGCATCATCCAGGGTAAGCAGGTTAGACGTAGCCAGCCTTTAAGCAGTGAGATAGAAATGCTCAGCGAAACTAATGAGGGTTTCGCCCTCATACATGGTAAGGCGCATAAAAGCCTGTTTTTCCCTGTATAAACTCTGCTTGGATCCAAATTCAGCCAGAGGGCCTTCTTAACATCTGGCCAGGTGTGCTGAGGATCCAGGTGAGGAATGATCAACTCTTGGGCTCTGCGGCTTAAACGGGGAAGAATTTACTGAACTTTATGTTTATCAGTGGCGCCATCCATCGCAGCTTCATAAACGTACAAAAAGGAAGCAACGCTCCCTTCACCCGGGGTGTATCTGTCCTTTATAGGTAATTTGAATGGCCATTGCTCTAGCTTTTTGAGATGGGAGAAAGAGCTGGCTAGTTGCTTCTCAAGAGCAACTAATCATGATTCAGTTGAAAAAGAACCAGAAGAGCTGCTCACGTTTACAGCCTCATGTTAGTAACCACGGTTTAGTGTACAGGTGTGCCCCTGTAGTGAGCACCAAATTGTCAGATTTTAGTAAGGGTTATGCTCGCTGGTGCTATGTGCCGCTGGATCCCACAATGGAATATTTAAAACAAATAATAAACTCTTAAGAAAACTAAGTTTTTTACTTTTTGTTTTTATTTGTGCAGGGCAAACCAGAAAAAGCTCTCCTATTTGATACTAGTATTTCATATTTAAACTAGTTCAAATCTTGGGGCCATGGGAATTTGGGGCTATAGTATTAAAAAGCTGAGTCGTCCAAATTAGGAAATATAGGCTTTCGCCTATCAGAACAAAGGTAAATATTCTGTGGCAAAACCAACCCATGTGGTAATGATTTGATAAATTGCACCCAATCAAGGGTGGGTAAAACCTTCTCACCTCAGGGGAGAACAGACCCATGTGGTAATGATTTGATAAATTGCACCCAATCACTGGTGGGTAAAATCTTCTCACCTCAGGGGAGAACAGACCCATGTGGTAATGATTTGATAAATTGCACCCAATAAAGGGTGGGTAAAATCTTCTCACCTCAGGGGAGAACAGACCCATGTGGTAATGGACACCTCAAATTTGGCTGAGGAGTCAGAGCAATCCTACTATCAGTTCTTACCTTATTAAGCTGATTTTGTTTATAAAACATATTTTCCTGATGGGTAGGGTTCCACTGAGAATCCGCCAGGGTCTTTTGGACGATGGTACTCATATCCTCATTAACCATAGTATTATTAGAAGACTGGACATGTAATTGGCCAATCATAGTAATGGATTTTGGGGCATTTTTACCTCCAACATTCTTTTTTGAAAGTTGAGAAGGAGAATGTCCAACTTTCCCCTTTAAAATAAATATCATGGCTCCACAACCTCCAAATTAGTTTAAAGCATTACCCCTATAAAGAGTTGGTCAACTTAGTCTACCATAGGGTGATCTAAACTGGATTTTGTAGATATAATTATACCAATATGGCTATCACACCAAGGTTCATGAAAAGTATGATTTACTGGTAATAGCAGTATCAATGAGTTAACTTGGAAAAATGTAACCCCATATCCATATTTTATTTTGCGTTGGATCCTGTTGAAAAATTCATATTTTTCAAATGGTTCATAGCACAACTGATGTGCCAAAATGAACAGTATGAAGGCTGCTCACCCCTATGCACAGCAGCACTAGCAGGCTTACCTTCCCTTACTGCAAGTTTATAAGCTTTGCAACCCCTCAACTGTGGGCTTCCTCTAGAGAAAATTCACCCTAAATTAACTAACACTATCACTAGCACCCAGAGCTGGAACTCTCAACCTATCTGGCCATCTTGACCTGAGTGCACCAACACCCATCAGTTCAACTGGAGTGCACTACCACCCATCTGGTTATATCAGTCTGGGCAGCCCAGCATCTGTCCTAATTGATCCTAAGTCTATCTGGGGTTGGTTTACATCCAGTACCTCATTCACTAGCAGGTCTGCACCAATTGGGGGCCCAAGTTACATCAGTACTCTCACAGTGGTTTCTTCTATCAGAAAGATGTACATGGGTCTTGGTAATCCACTGCTGCAAACATAATCACCAAGGATACCTAAACCATGGGAACCTTTACAAAATAAATAAAAACTAGCTATGGTTGTTACACCCTGGCAAGAAGATAAGATATAGTATAAGAGGTTAATATAATGGAAAAATAACCCTATTTATAGGGTTGCCAGGTAAAATTAGATTTAACAATCTGAGAAACTGATATCATTTAACAAAGATATGATAATATAGGGAACTGCAATAATGCTTGCTCCAGAAGCACAGCAGTGCATTTATGCAGCAATGGATCATTGATTCCATAGTTCTGATAAACACGAGGGGATGATTTTGGCTGAATTACGATTATATATATAAATTGATGTTGGTATATATATCCGAGATTTACAGACTCCGACACCGTTTGACGATCACCATGAGTTGGCACATATAAGTATTTTTCATGGAGAAAGTTTATGAATTTTAAAAATTATTATTTTCATAGTAAAATAAAAAAAGTTTTATATGTCTTAAGTGAAAATCTTATATGTTTTTGATGGAAATCGGTATAACTTTACGGCCGAGAAGTTTGGTATTCGGTCGATTCGATAATAGTTTTGGAAGCGGTTGGTGATTTAGGGTTGATTAAGCTTAACGGTTTTAATAAAGAAGTTAGTGATTGGTTGATTCGATAACTTAAATGGTTTTGGTAAGTGGTTGGTGATTTTGGTTGTCTCGATAAATTTAGTTTTGGTTACGAAGCGGTTGGTGATTGGTTGATTTGGTACCTAATGGTTTTAGCTAAGTGGTTTAGTGGTTTAGTTAATTCGATAGATTTAATTGAGTATGGCTGAATGGTTGGTAAATTTATATTGATTCAGTATAATTTGAATACTTAATTTATCGATAACCGTTACAAATATAAAAATACTAGGTGACCCATGCAAATACTTTGCATTACTTCAAATAATAGGATTCCTTATACAACTATCCTATGGATAGTACTTAATCAATAAAAATAGATTATTGCAAATAACAAATGATGAAAAACTGGCAAAAACATAATGAAAATAAAATTTAATTTTTTTAATTAATAAACTAATTTTTTTAGTACTAGATTAATAAATTAATTTTGAAGTTGCAAAAAGTAATTAATAAAAAATTAGTAAATATATAAATATTATGACAAATATTTCAAAATAAAATTTATTTTTTGTAATTTAAATACAATAAATGTTTTTTACATTATTTGTATAATTACTATTTTTTATTAAAAAACTTGACAATTTTTTTATCAAAAAACTTCAAAATTTTTATATCAAAAATTATGACAACAAATGCTTGCTACCTCAATATTATTGAGGTTAGAATAATGCTCCACTGCTTTTACAAATGCTGTATTACTTACTTGTTTTGATTTGATTGACACGTTGTTTAAATTTTATTCGAGGTGGGCCGACCTGGGGACGATACCGCACCGATTAGGGAAGTGAAGAAAATGGGAAAGGAGGATAAAACCCGGAAAGCCTCCATGCGCGGCGTATGATAGGCCAGGAACTCCATGGACCGCCTTTGCTATTTGCTATCTCGGTTCGAGCATTGGTGCGCAAAACCAACACAGTCAAAATCGTCCCCTATCCAAGTCCATTACCGGGATTGAACTCGATTGACACGTTGTTCATATGTTGTTTATATGTTTATACGTTTATTTTATTCTATTCTATTCGGAGACTTCAGTGCCACCATGCCACTTTATATATGTAAGTTTTTAAATGAAATTTTTAAAATATAACTTTTAAAATGTAATTTTTTTGACAAAAACATTAATTTTAAGATATTTACTTATTTTTCGTCATTAGAGGGAAAATAATCTTTCAAAATGGCGTATCAAACATTAATTTTGATACAGTATTAAGGGAGATATTTCATAATGACAAAAAAACACCTTTGAGAAATAATATATACTATATAAATAGTTTAAATGATAAAAAGTAACTAAATAAAAGTGATTGTGACAGGATTCGAACAACCAACCTATATAAAATTTAAGTTAGAGCCAAAAGCTGAGCTAATTATGCTTGAGGAGGTATTTGTAAAATCATTTGTGTTTTCGATTCAGTTTTGATTAGCTAACTTGCTAATTAGCTAAATGACTACTAACCAATTAACAAAACCATTTAAAATATCAAATCAAACGGATACCAATCTGCTCAGCCGTAACAATATAGCGAATACCATCGAAAACATATAGAGGTTTCACTTGTTACATACAAAACTTTTTATTTTACTAAGAAAATAATAAATTACTTATTTTTTGTCATTAGAGGAAAAATAATCTTCAAAATGGTATATCAAACATTAAATTTAATACAGTATTAAGGGAGATATTTCATACCGACAAAAAACACCTTTGAGAAATAATATATAGAGATTAAAATTATCAGACAAACTTTAAGCCCAAAAACAAATCTGTGCTAAACTGGTATCAACAAGAATTAGCCTAAAATTTTATCTACAAAAGTATCAGTCTGTTAATTTCTTTATATAGATGCATTATCTCGAGCAAATAACCAAAAATCACCAAACTTGGCACAAGTATTCTATAAAGTTTGTGAACAGAATGCTAATATATAATTATTTAATATACTCATATAAATTTAAATATCAGTTCTATATAAAAATCTAGAACATATATTTCTAATGGTAATTATATTGAATTTTGGCTGGGTATTTTCTTATTCATTCAATTCGATTATTCATAGGTTTTGATAAGGGGTTGGTAGTTTTTGGCTATTTTGTAAGTCCAATAATTGGTTTTTGCTGAGTAGTGGTTTATTTTTGGTTGATTCGATAGACTCAATAGTTTCAAGTAAGTGATTGATGGTTTAGTTAATTTGGCAGGCTTAATTGATTATAGTTAAGTGGTTAAAGGTTGGAATTTTTAATAGATTTAATGGTTTCTGAACCTATTGATAGCTATCTACCAATATAAAAACTAAAATGATTTAGAATCATCTGGTAAGTTATAAACACCTTAGCAAAGCACATGCATTCTACTATATAATACAAAATCTAAACTAATCATTTCTTTTCACCTTAATTTCTATAGACACCGTATTGAAGTATGGGTATTGAATAATAGTAACATATATACAATGAGTTTATTTTTATAGAGAAATAGTGAGGGTTTAAAAAGGATAAATAATATAGGGTTTTTTTAAATTTAGGTAAATCAACTTTTAAAAATGTACTAATTTTTTTGTAAAAAAAAACTAGGGATAAAGTTTTTTTGGGGGAAGACCCTTCAAAATTTTTTTGGAAAAAAAGAACCTCCTTTATAAATGCACTAAAAATATAAAATAATCATAAAATTATGCTTTCCTTAATAAAACCCTTATTGAAGTCAGTGCTATTCTTAACTGAAATATAATAGGCATTTATAATATATATACTCAGAACTGTATATTCTAAGTTGCTTATAGTTTACACTTGGACTCAATCCAGATATAAGATATAATTTGTATTTGTGAGCAAAATTCTATAAGTTAAATTGAAAGATGGCGCCAACTTCAAAGAAGGTTTTCTTGAGGAGGCATATTTTCTTAATTATTTTATACTTTTTAGTGTCTTTTAAAGGAGTTTCTTTTTTCCCAAAATAATTTTTTTATAATTTTTTAATGGAATATTGTATTGTCATTAGAGATACATAAATTTGCCAAATTTCAAAGCTATAGCTAGCCTGAGAAGGTATACTTGAAACTTTCAAATCAACTAAGTATCAAACTTCTCAGCTGTAACAATATAACAAATACCATGAATATATATAGCATTTTTACTACTTATATATAAAACTTTTTAATTGAATATAAAATTAAAAATCTTGCTTTGAGGCTCATATGGATCACTTTACATCCACCTATATCCAAATTTCAAGACTCTACATGCTGTAGATTTGGCTGGGCATTGTTTACACACACAAACATACACACTTACTTTTATTATTATAGATAAAAGTGATTATGCCAGGATTCAAACAACTGTCCTTTTATAAAATTTATTTTAGAGATAAAAGCTGGGAAGATTATGCTAGAAGAGGTATTTTTAAAATCAGTCGGACTTTTGGTTCAAAGTTTTGATTTAGATTAATTTATTAATTACCCAAATGATCACTAACCACGGGACCATCTAGTACTAAAAAAAAAAAAAATGATCACTAACCACTTAACAAAACCATTTAAAATAACAAATTAACTGAACTGCTCAGCTATAACAATATAGTGAATACTATGAAAAAGATATAGAATTTTCACTTATTTCATATAAGATTAATTATACATGATAAAACAATATAATCTGTAAACCTTGGTGATTATAACACATTCCATCATCATACAGTACCTTACACTTATTCCATATAAAACTTTTTATTTTGAACATGAAAATTAAATTTTTTGATGGATTATTGTTTTTGGACATTTGCCCTCTCAGCTACAAGATAAGAATGTTGTGGGTTCAAATTGGCCAAGAAGGGGAAATGCTGAACATTTATTAGCCTGTGATAATAATACTAATTTTAATAATAATATTAATGAGAAAATCAGCTGAAGACCCTGGCCAATTTTCGGTGGAACCCCACTAATTGGGGCAACACTAATTCAAATATCTCACAGGCAATTAATCTGAAGTTTAGCAGTCAGATTACTCAAACTTAGCGGTGATTATGGAACGTTCATCAGAGGGATCTCCCCCAGCCCATACCAGTCCCATTCAAGCACCTACATGTGGACCACCCTCTTTTATAGGTGTGGCTGTGGTCCCCCAATGTGAATTATTTCTCAAAAAAGGGGATTGACTGAATATATTGAGTCATTATCCCACAGTTACATTTTACCCCAAAATATTTCCCATTCATTTCACCTAAATGAAGCAAGTTTTATGAGCTTCAATAGGCTAACTTCACATATTTCCTTTTTTTGGACTAGTTTAAGCTATTCCAAACTTATTATTGAATTTCCCTTGAACCTCAATACAATTAAATACTGAATGATCCAAAATTGAGATGTAAGTTTTTTCCCTTTATCCTGGGATAGCTAATAAAACTTTCAAAAACTCTAATTTCCTAAGTTTCTGAAGATTAAATATTTTATTATAATTGTGATATCAACACCTGTTGTTGGATTTTGGTGAAATAAGCGCCAAGCAAGCATCTTCAGGACCAAAAATCCAATAAGTGGTGCTCACTACAGGGGCTGCCTGTATGCCACCAAAACTTGTTTAACCAAAATGACTTCTATTTCAGAACCAATGCTAGCTGCATTAGAGAATCAAATAGCCAGTGCTTTGGCTCGACTTGAAAGGCTTGAGCAGCACTCTCCTCAAGGCCCTTATGGGTCCTCCCTTAATATTGTTAAACCTCCATTCAGGGACAAGTTCACACCTGGTGAAGGCAGAATTGCCTTCTTCCTTTATGTTTATATATCTGCGATGGAAGGAGCGACTGACCAGCAAAAAACCAAGTGTATCCTTCCTTGCTTGAGTCAGATAACTTAAGAGATCATGGTTCTTCAAATGACCACACTTACTACCTGGGCGGATTTCAAACAAGTGCTGATTATGAGTTTGGCTCAAAACAGAGTTTACACCGGAAAAAACAGGCCTTTATGTGCCTTAGCTTGCAAGATGGAGAATCAATCCCCTCATTTGTTGAGTGATTCTATAGCAAAAATTAATCCCTGTTGCTGGACAAACTCCTCCCTATAAATGATACCATTTCTGCTATTGTGGCTAGCTTGTCATCTTATCCCCCTTTAGCAATGCATATATCCGCAGTAAAGCATGCCTTCCATACTGTACAGGATATCAAAGAGAGCTCTTCTAGCGGTGGCTGACCTATATGAACTTGAGCCTATGCAAGGAGCTCTGAAGCAAGCATCTATTCAGAACACTCTAGCCCTTCTATAGTTATCTCCCCTTGGAAACCAACTCCTGTGAATTTGCCATCCCAAAAAGCTTTCACATATTATAAAGATAGCCAGCGGATAATGGCCATGATGATGCAGTGCTCCCCTTCATCTTCTGCTTAGAAAAGACAGTTGGTGTAAGTCCAGGGGCACATCTCCTGTGTGTTGATCAGACCCTCTTCCCATTTCCAAGTAAAAAGGCTCCAAAGAGGGTAACTGTTCCCCTCGTCACCCAGGGCAACCTCGCCCACATGGTGGACAAGCGCTGGGTAACAGCTCTCCATCTTTGGATTCCTCCCCTAGTGCCCACATTCACCTCTTTTAAACTTGTACGCCTGATCAGGGAAATTTGCACCAAAATCGCCAAAATGAAGTCAATCAGTCCAAAAACAAATGGAAATAGGCCTGATGATTGGAATCCACATAGTCAAAAATTAATGAAGATTTATTTATTGGCCAGAATAGCCAATGGTTATGATATGGACAACACCACGATTGTCAAAATTAACCCCCCCCAAAATTGTTGGGGATGATCCCCAACGTGCGGATAGCAGCATTGGACACCATCAATGATAGTTTGAATCTCTCTTCTGGAAAATTGAGTGTCATGGCCAATGCAACGCTTTTGACTGAACAAACAGCCCATCAACTGGGCATGGGCAGGTTGGGCATCCCAAACCATTTCCCAACCAATTGGGACTGCCCCTGAGTGGGGTGGCCTTGGGGGATTCCTGTTGCTCATCAGTCCAGATGCCAATGCACTAACCACCAGAATTGCAGTTGAGCCTCAGTTTGGGCATTTGAGGTCAAACCAACAGTGAAACGGCCTGCCACCAAATCCTTTAATGTCAGTTCCCAGTGAGCTTATCTGCCCCCATTCCCAAATAATTTGTCAGTTAGGCTAAACTTGAGGGACCCAAACCCAGCTTGTTTTCCCCTCAATTGACCACTATTTAATCAGTTGCATTGCACTGAGAAAATTGTTAGTCAATTTTTCTTCCTTTATTTCCCATTAAAAAACCTCTCCCAAAAGTTAGTTTTTTATGTTGAAAATTAAACCGCCTTTTCCACTGATACTCACATACCTCTTGGGTTTAACGGCCATATTCATATGGTACTTTATTATGTGCTTGTATGAGATTCTGGCTCACCAGCAGTTATTGGCAAAACTCCTTTCCAGTTTCATATTTGTCATACCAACAGCAGTGCCTTTGGCATTCTGGTTTGCCATTTGGGTGCTCTGGCACTTAGGCTGGCAGGCCAGTCTAATTCTGTCTTTCTGTTTGCCTGACATAATCAACCAACCATTATTCCTAACCATTTCCGCCTTTCTCATAGATATTGGCATAGAAATGGCCCCTCCTTTTCAACTGAACCAGAGTGTGAAGAAGAATTTCCATGTCCACAATAGCCCAGTTCCACTCAAAACTTCAAACCCACACCCCATAGTTGCCGCGGCTATTTTGCCCATGTCAGTAGGATCTGACATTCCATTTTGCAATGAGTTTACCCCCTATGAACCTAGCGGTTTCCCCTGACCCCACTACCATCTCTTTGGTATCACTGGATTCATCCACAACTACCAATAAAGAGAACTTCGCTTACTTCTTATTACCCATGAAGATTAAGTTTGGGTCCCATCATGTCTCCTTTGAAGCCCTGGTGGATACCGGAGCTGCGTGCAATTTTATGAGTGTTGAACTGGACCAACAATTGGAACTTGACCTGGATGCAGGCCCTTTGGTGATAGTTGTGTCATCAGCCTCCCAAACCTCATACCTGGTTTGCCAACCAGTCACATTTTCAACACACCAGTTCAGCTTCTGCAATCAATTTTACGCTATGCCAAACTTGGTGTTTCCAGTGATCTTGAGAGTGGGATGGTGGCGCCAGAAATATGTCAAGATCCACCTGGGGTCTAACATGCTGGCATTCATTAATGATCAACTGGAGGGTAAATTTTCCCTGATTGACACCCTTAAGAAAACTCAAGGTCATAGTTCTATCACTTCCCTCATCTCTCCTATGGGCATGCCGTCCAATTTTACAGAAAGTTTAATGCGCTATCAAAGCATTATTGATTCTGAAAAGGCAGATGATCTGCCTTCTCACACTAGATTTGACGGTGGATTTTGTATGTCAGTAGAGTTGGTGAATATCAACTGTCCGTTGTATCCCCACACAGCAGAGGAGGTTGTGCTCAACACTTGGTTGGATAATATGCTGAAAAAAGGGTTTTTATTTAAGGAGACATTGCCAGTTGCATCTCCCATCATCTTTGTTAAAAAAGCTGATGGTTCCCTCCATCCCTGCATGTACTATGGACACTAAAACAAAGATTACAGTTTCCAATCCCTACCCCCTGCCTTTAGAGCAGACGATAAGCAAGAAATTGTCAAATCTTGGGTGTTCTCCATGCTGATTCTCGTCAACACTTTTAACCAGATTTGGTTAATGAAAGGGCAAGTATGGCTAACAGCGATATGGATAAAGCAAGGCATTTTCCAATTCCACATAATACCCTTTGGGCTGAAGAATGCTCCTGCTATGTTTTAACGTATGATAGACAATGTACTGGGTGATCTCCAGTTTACTTGCGCAGTCACATATATTGATGACATTCTGGTTCACTCCCTGACTCACAAACAACATGCTATTGACTTGGAAGCGGTTGTGGCCGCCTTGCATAAGGCAGGCTTGTTCGTTAAGCCTTCCAAATGTGAGTTCTATAAGGAGGAAGTTACCTTTCTTGGGAATCTTGTCCTTAAAGATGGCTAAGTGATTCCTACCAATAAGTTGGATGCTATCCGAGAATGGCCAACCCTGACAACCCAGAAACAATTACGGAGTTTCTTGTAACCATCATTTTCTTAAAAAAAATTTCCAGCACTTTCCCAGCTTGCTGCCCCGCTCCACCCCCTAAAGGAAAAAATGAATCTTTTCTCTGGACGCCCAAATGCCAACGGCGTTCAAATCAATAAAAAAGAGATGTTTTTATTCCCTCCCATTTTTAAACACGCGGATCCTGCCAAGTCATATATTGTTTCATGTGATGCCTCCTCAGTAACAGTGGGGGCAGTGTTGCTTCAAGAGCACGATGGCTTGGAACATCCAGTCTCCTATTTCTCACAAAAGTTTACCTCTACAGAGCAGTCTTAGGCCATCTACAATAAGAATTTGGCAGCCATAGCATGGGCATTAACTTATTGGAGGTACCTGTGTAAAGGGTGCTCAACATGAGTTAATGGTACGCACGAGTCACTAGGCTCTTTTGTATTTCCATAAACCCCAAAAATTGGCGCATTGGCAAGCTCATACATATTGGTACTTGTGAAGCTTCAATTTCAAATAAGAATTCATAAAAGGTGCGCTTAACGTACTTCCCAATTTCCTCAGCCAAAACCCTGCCCATTGTCCCACGGAGTCAGAAGAAGTGGATCTCATTACCATTATTCCTGCCGCCAAAATTTTGTCAATTGTTTCCCCCATCATATCTTCTGCCGCCTTTACCCCAATGCTCCCCTTGTTGCTCAGGTCTTAGCCAGTCAAATGACCTTCCTGGAAGGGGTGGAGTTATTCGAGAAATTGACCCTTCAAAATCATAAACACTCTCTGTACTCCTTGGTGAAGGGACTCATCTATTTTAAATTGTAAATCTGGGTTCCCCCTCTTTTTTGAGCTGAAGTATTTCATGCGCATCATGACCCTCCCATAATCAGCCATCTGGACAACAAATAATGCTTCAAATTGATAAAGTGAACATATAACTGGGCTGGCTTAACTAAGGAAGTTTTGGGTTGGATTGCCGATTGTATTACCTGTGCTTGGGCAAATTTGGACTGCTCAGGAAGGAAGGGACTCCTGCACCCATTACAATAGGTGGGGGGTCCATGGACATCGGTGTCTGTGGACTTTATTGTCAAACTCCCCTGTTCCAATGGGTTTACGGCACTGATGGTGGTGGTTGATCGCTTCACCAAATTTTCCCTTTTTTCCCTGTACTTCTGCAATCACGTCTGAAGAGATCACTCAGCTCTTTGTACGCCATGTGTTCTCAATTTTTGGTCTCCCATTGGAGATCATTAGTGACTGTGGACCCCAATTTACAGTGCAATTTTGGAATGAGCTTTTATTCATCTTAAAAATCACCCCCTGTCATTCCACTGCATACCACCCCCTGTCTGATGGACAAACCGAGCAGGCTAACCAAATTTTGGAACTGTATTTGCGCTGTTATTCTTCAGCCGCCCAGGATACTTGAGCCAATGACATCCCTCTCAACCAATTATCTTATAACAAAGGTACTCATGCCTCTATGGGGTTTTCTCCCTATGACGCAACATTAGGTTATAACCCCTCTTTTTCAGTCGGTCCTTGTATATGCCCAGAGGTTCCTGCTGCCGCAGATCACATTGAGCATATCCAGTCAACTTAGTCTATAGTATGGGAGTACCGCACAAAAGCTATCAATGATTATAAATGGTTTGCGGATTGAAGACGGCTTCCTGGGCATGATATCACGGTGGGTTCTCACGTCATGTTGGACACTCGCCACCTGCGGAAGCTGGTACCTTCCCAAAAGTTTGTGTGCAAACATTTGGGTCCCCACATGATGGAGGAAGACTTGGGCAATGGTGCTTTTTGGTTGAAACTGCTGGCTCATTAGAAACAGCATCATGTCTTCCATGTGTTCCTGTTGTCCCCGTTCAAGGGGATCATCCTTGTTGAACCAAAATCTATTGTGATAGAGGATTCAGAAGAATCTGAGGTGAAAAACATCTTAGCATCCCACAAAACCCGGCAGTCAGTCCAGTATCTTGTGGCCTGGAAAATGTATCCAGCTTATAAGAACAGTTAGGTTAAGGCCAGCGATTGTGCTAACTGCATGGAGCTGGTCAATGCGTTTCAAAAATTCACCCTAACGCCCTCCATCCCACCCAAAAGGTTGCAACCGTAATAGCAATTAAACTACCTAAGGGGCCAAAAATGTGGCCCTCGTGCAGTTTCCTGGCGGTGGTGCCCTTCCTTTGGAAAAAGGAAAGGGTAATGTAAGTCCAGGGGAGCATCCCCTGTGTGTTGATCGGGCCCTCTTCCCATTACAAGTAAAAAGGCTCTGAAGAGGGTGGCTGTACCCCTTGATACCCAGGGCGACCTTGCCCACATGGTGGACGAGCACTGGGTAACAGCTCTCCCTCTTCAGATTCCTCCCCAGTGCCCAATGTGATGGTCAAGGCGCTGCCTGACCGCCACATAGCCCTGACCCACCCTAAGGCGGGGATCACAGCTAATAGTATCGCACACAATATACATAAAAACGTAGGACTTGAGGGCAACGACCCTCAAAAATGGCATTCTGTTGAATCAGATGCCACAAAATCAACGAAACCTTAAGGCAAAAGTGGCAAAGGTTGATGTAAATGGCGACTGGGCCAATAAGAGGCCGCCAACCCAAAATTCTAGGGTCTCATGCATAGAGATTGGCAACGGCTAAGAGCAGCCCAGCAAATCAGGGGCTGCCAAGCCAAATTATGCCAAAAATAGAAGTGGCAAGAATCATGGCATTGGGAGCTCAGCGAATTAGGAGCTTCCAAGCTGAATAACACCAAAAGAGGAAATGACAGAATTGGGCAGCTCAATGAATCAGGAGCTGCAAAGCCAAATCTACCACTTGTCAAAAGTATTGAGAGCCATGGTGAAGGGCAGCCCAGCGAATCAGGGGCTGCCAGGCTGAATTATCTTAAAAATGGGAATTTTGGCGATAAGGTCAAGATGAGCTCTGATTCATCCTCAACAAATAAAAATAAATGTGAAAAAGTTTCCGTAACGCCATGGGTACTCAACAAATGGTCTAGAATGGGCCTAGACAGGAATATTGGAGGCTGAGATTCTCGAAATTGGCCTGCAAATAGCCCACCGACCATCTAGTACTAAAAAAAATAGCCCACCGCCTGCAGACTCCGCGGGGTCCAATTTCCCCATATCCCCCATTCCATAATATAAAAACCAACCAAGCGAAGGTGTTTAAGACAACTTTGTCTTCTAATATATATAATAAAAACCTTAAAACTCGAAAATAAAACTTTGATATTTCAAAATCATTTATTTAGATTTTAAAGGATAATCAGGGATTTTGAGTGAAGCAAAATGGACCATTCCTCGGATTTTGACAGAGCTGTCGCCTCTCTCTGTATGCTCTCTCTGGGGGTCAAACTGCCCTCCTCAGCGTGAGCATCATCCTCACAGTGTTCCAGGGAAATCTAAACCGCTCATCAAGCCAATGAACGAGGGACTTAACCACAGCGGCCCTCTCTTGCCTATGGGCCCTCACATGGGCCCTCTTGCCCAACTGCTTTGTGGCAATGTGGAGAGACCCCATTCGTCACATTAGATGAAGTTCATTCAACCTCATCTCCCTTTTATGGGATGGGATGGGTAGACCATATAAGAGAGCCCTACCTGCCTGATATGAGCATACTACCACTCTCCTGATGGTCATCTTTTCCATCCTGTTCCTGCTGAGGGAAGCCGCTCATCTCCTCCCATCCTGAGGGGGTTCAGTCGCTTATGTCCAACACGTTGACGCCACGTCCAAGTTTAGACAAGCATTGACCCCAGAGGAGTTGAGTGTAATGCACGGAACCTTCTCCTGCGTTAGATTACAGGCCCGCCTTACAGTAGCCTCTGGGGGTACAACGGCCACATCCCTCCAGATTGCTCAGGTGATAGTGAACCTACTAAAAATCTGTCTATATGGCTTACCAACCTGTTGGAAACACAGCCGGCCCTTCCTGCCTCTCTGGAGGACTGCCTCCACCTTGTGGAAAGAGCTGCCACCCCAAATGACTCTCAGGATGCCGCCTGGTCTGCGCTCTTGGCCTTCAGCCAAGGGAAAATGGCCGTTAAGGAGTACGCTCAGTTGTTCTGGCCCCTAGCCAAAGCCACCAAAGTGTCTCCTTCCCAGCTCGCATGGATGTTTAGAAAGAACCTTCGCCCAGACATCCTCACAGCTATGGCCGCCACCTGCCTGGGGGCAACCTTGGAAGAAGAGGTCACTGTTGCTTCCAAGGTAGAAAACCAGCTAGCCTTGGCCCAAGCCGGGGCCCCTGTGCCTGGGAATCAAAGTAGATTCCGCGGACGATGTGCGGAGTCAGAGCCCATATCAAACCATATGGGGCAACAGGAGCAGGGAGGCCCCGGGAAGAATGCCCCACTCCTTGCAGCTCCTGCACCCACTGCTCCCAGCGGCTTGGACGGCCCCACCTACAACCTTTACCTGACCCCTTCCCACATCTCTTTGCTCAATAAAGGAAATGGTTTCTCCTACCTGTTTATTCCGTTTACTTTGAAGCGAAAGAAGAAAGAGAAAGGGGCCAAGTTAGAAAAACTGTGGGCTTTAGTGGATACTGGGGATGAAGAAAAATACATGGACCGAGAGCTAGCCAAGAAATTGGGAGTAAAAATGAGAGAAAAGGGGGCTATGACCCTTGCAGACACCTCCAAGTCGTCGGAATGCTGGGAGATTGAGATCAGGATCAAGCTCCAACAGGGAGTCCACCACTTCTGGGAAGACTTTTGCGCCATCCAAAACCTGCCCCACCCATCATTCTGGGCATGAAATGGTGGCATAAGTACTCCCCACATTTCGATCTGGATGAGGGCCAGGTGATGCTTCACCCTAAGGAACAAGAGCCTTTGTCATTAGAGTTCTTTACCTCTGGCAGAAGCAGGCCTGGCGTGAACTCTGTGCACCTAGGGATGGAGAAGGAACAGATACCGGAGGAATTTAGAGACTATGAACACCTGTTCCAGAAGAGCGTCGCTGCCCCCTGCGATCCACAGGGCCCCTTTGCATTCTCGTTCAAGTTCAAAAGAGATGCTGAGCTCCCAAAAGGAAGCCTGGTGTACCCCCTGAACCCCAGAGCAAAGGAAGCCCTAGACCAGTATGTGAAGTATATGTTGGAGCGAGGGATGATTGTGCCCTCAAAATCTCCAGTGGTGTCTCCCATCCTCCTGGTCCCCAAGGCCAATGGCGGGTTCCGCCCATGTGTGGACTACCGCCATTTAAACGCCATAACTGAAATGAACCCCTATCACATCCCGCTAATGGTGAGCATCTCACAGATGTTCGCTGGGATTCAGGTGTTCTCTAAGTTAGACCTGGCCAACACTCTTAACCAAGTGCCAGTTGTACCAGAGCACCAACAGTACACTGCATTCAAGTGCCACCTAGAGGTATATGAGTACAAGGTTATGCCGTTTGGACTTAACGCCTCTGTCATTTTTCAAAGGACCATTGACCATGCCCTGGGCGACTTGATCAGGAGACGCTGTGTCGCATACATGGACAACATCTTGGTATTCTCCAAGTCTCACGAGACGCACACAGAGGACGTCAAGAGGGTCCTCAGTGCACTGGACAAGGCCATCCTGCGTCTGAAGCCATCCAAATGCGAGTCCTAAAAGGGCTCAGTATCTTTCTTAGGAAACGTTGTATTTGAAAAGGGGACAGCCATTTACCCAGAAAAGCTGATGGCAGTGAAGGAATGGGAAGCGCCAATGGACAAGACAGGTGTGCGCAGTTTCTTAGGTGTGGTGAATTTCACTGAGGAGATTCACCAAGGACCTCTCAGAAACAGCCGCCCCGCTTACCCAGTTGACCGGTCAAGTCCCTTTTTTAAATGGGGGAGGAAGAAGAGAGGGCGTTCCAGGCCATCAAGGAGGCTCTCCTCACAGCGCCAGTCCTAGCGCACCTGGATGCTCATCGCCCGTTCATTGTAGAGACAGATATGTCAAATTTCGCCATTGAGGCGGTCCTTCTGCAGGCAGGGGAGGATGGTTTGGACCACCCAGTATGCTACTTCAGCAGGAAGATGCTAATGGCAGAAACAAACTACCCTGTCTATGACAAGGAACTCCTGGCGATTGTCACGGCACTAGATGAGTGGCAGCATCATATTTTGTACGCACGCCGTCCATTCACAATCTGAACTGACCACAGGGCCTTGGAGTTCCACAAGAGCCCCGTAGGATGAACCAAAGACAAGCCCGCTGGCACCTTGAGCTGTCTCAATATGATTTTTGAGATAGAATATAAGCCCAGGGAGAGCAACTTACTCCTAGACCTACTCAGCCAGGACCCAAAAATGACCTTCACGAAGGATGAGATGGATGAGTTCAACATGGCCACGATGCTCCCTCCCCAGCTGTTTACATCAGTACAGGAGGAACGCGCCGACCTAAAAGAGAAAGTTTTGACAGCCCAACAATGCACCAAATTTGGAGAGATGGTCAGGAGAGAGATAGAGGGAGGGGACCCCAGCAAAGGCTACAAGAATTTCAGGAAGGAGGGAGGCCTCATCCTGCACCATGACCACCTATGGGTCCCAACGCTCAAGCTTCAAACTGAAGTAATGAAGCTATGTCATGACCACCCCTGGTGGGACACCCTGGGGTGGGGAAAACGATCGATCTAATACGCTGAAACTACTCCTGGCTGGGCCTAGCAGGAATGGCAAGAGGGTATGACGCACACTGCCTTACCTGCGCCTGATCAAATACATCTCAAAATAAACCCGCAGGGAAGCTCAAGCCACTGAAGATCGCCCAAATGCCGGTGATCTCCCTGAGCATGGATTTTATCACTGGGCTCCCAAAATCAGAGGGCTACAACGTGGTCATGGTGGTGGTGGACTGATTAACGAAGTATGCTGATTTCTTCCCCTGCACCTCTAAGGTCACAGCGAAGGACATGGCCAAAATCTTTGTGAGGGAGTTCTTTGCTCGACATGGACTCCCAGATGAGATCATCTTGGACAGGGGCCCGCAATTCATCTCCAGGTTTTGGGATCACCTCCTGGAAAATCTAAAACTTAAACCTTGCCATTCCTCTGCCTACCACCTCAGTCGGATGGCCAGACAGAGAGGGTCAATAAGACCCTTGAACAGTACCTACAATGCTACTTCACCATGCGACATGATTATTGGATCAAGTGGCTGAGGATTGCACAGTTTGCATACAACAACCTGGCGCATTCATCGACTGGAATTTCGCCCTTTTTTGCAAACCATGGGTATCACCCATGGATGATGGAGGGACACGCAGGGGGAACAAATCCTGAGGTGGATGAGTTAGTGACTGGAATAAAGGAAAATTTTGTGATTTTGAGAGCCAACCTGGAGAAGGCGGCGGAGGCTCAGAAGAGGAAGGCAGATGCGCATCGCTCTGAGGCTCTGCCCCTCAAAGATGGAGACTACATATTGATAAATGCAAAACACTACACACCCCCGGGACAGTGTAGGAAGTTTGGACCTGTCAACCTGGGACCTACAAGTCCTCCGACAGGTGAATGAGGTGGCGTACAAATTAGAATTCCTGGAAGGATCATGCGCACATCCATTTTTGCATGTTTTGCAGCTCAGGAAGTATGAAGGACCCATACCAGCAAAGACAGAGCCAGTCCAGTTGGACAACCCAGGGGAGGCAGAATATGAGGTGGAGGAGATTCTGGACACCAAGATCGCTCGCAAAAAGTGATGGTACTTGGTGAAATGGGTCAGCTACCTGATAGAAAAATCCTCCTGGCAAACAGCTGCTGATTGCGCCAACTTTCCCTGGAAGGTGGAGGAATACTGGGGGCGCAGGGGGATCTCCTCTGAGGGGGGTGATGTGACAGTCAAGGCGCTTCCTGACCACCACATAGCCCTGACCCCCCTAAGGTGGGGATCGTGGCTAATAGTATTGCACACAATATACATAAAAATGTAGGGCTCAAGGGCAATGACCCTTGAAAATGGCATTCTGTTGAATCAGATGCCACAAAATCTTTGAAACCTTGAAAAAAGGTCAACGTAAATGGCGACTGAGCCAATCAGAGGCTGCCAACCCGTCTTCTGAGGTCTCATGCATAGAGATTGGCAACAGCAAAGAGCATCCCTTTGAATCAGGGGCTTCCAAGCTGAATTATACCAAAAATGGAAGTGGCAAGAATCACAGCATTGGGCATCTCAGCGAATCAGGAGCTGTCAAGCCAAATAACACCAAAAGAGGAAATGACAGCATCAGGCAGCTCAACAAATCAGGAGCTGCCAAGCTGAATCCACCGCTCATCAAAAGTATTGAGAGCCATGGTGAAGGGCAGCCCAGCGAATCAGGGGCTGCCAGGCTGAATTATCCCAAAAAATGGGAATTTTGGCGATAAGGTCAATATGAGCTCTGATTCATCCTCGATGAACAAAAATAAAAGTGAAAAAGTTTCTGTAACGCCACGGGTACTCAATGAACAGTCTAGAATGAGCCTAGATGGGAATATCGGAGGCTGAGATTCTCAAAATAGGCCCGCAAATAGCCTGCCGCCTGCAGACCCCACAGGGTCCAAATTTCCCCATATCCCCCGTTCCATAATATAAAAACCAACCAAGTGAAGGTGTTTAAGACAACGTTGTCTTCTAATATATATAATATAACCTTAAAAATCAAAAAAACTTTGATATTTCAAAATCATTTATTTAGATTTTAAAGGATAATCAGGGATTTTGTGTGAAGCAAAATGGACCATTCCTCGGATTTTGACAGAGCTGTCGCCTCTCTGTATGCTCTCTCTGGGGTCAAATTGCCCTCCTCAGCGTGAGCATCATCCTCACAGTGTTCCAGGGATATCTAAACCGCTCATCGAGCCAACAAATGAGGTACTTAACCACAGCAGCCCTCTCTTGCCTATGGGCCCTCACATGGGCCCTCTTGCCCAACTGCTTTGTGGCAATGTGGAGAGACCCAATTCGTCACACCCACATTCACCTCTTCCAAACTTGTACGCCTGATCAGAATTTGTGCCAAAAATCGCTGAAATGAACTTGATCAGTCCAAAAACAAGTGGAAACAAGCCCAATAATTGGGATCCACACAGTTGAAAAGGAATAAAGACTGATTTATTGGCAAGAATTGCTGATGGTTTTGATTCAGCCATCACTGCAATCATCAAAATTAACCCCCTCCCAAAATTGTTGGGGAAGATCCCCAATGTGCAGTTAGCAGCATCAGACAACATCAACAATACTTTGAAGCTCTTTTCTGGAAAATCGGGGGTTGCAGCTGATGCAACGCTTTTTACTGAACGAACAGCCCAGCGACTGGGCATGAGCAGGTTGGGCATCCCAAACCCTTTCCCAACCAATTGGGACTTCCCCTGAGTGGGGTGGCCTTGGTGGATACTTGTTGCTTGTCAGACCAGACGTCATCACGCTAACCACCAGAAATGCAGTTGAGCCTCAGTTCATGCATTCAAGGTCAAACTGACAGCAACTCAGCCTACCACCAAATACTTTGATGTCAGTTCCCAGTGATCTTATCTGCCCCCATTCCCAAATAATTTACCTGTTAGGTCGAACTTGAGGGACCCAATCCCTGCTTGTTTTCCCCTCAATTGACCACTCATTTAATCAGTTGCATCGCACAGAGAAAATTGTTAGTCAATTTTTCTTCCTTTATTTCCCATCAAAAACTCTCCCTTTATTTCATTTTTTATGTTGAAAATTAAACTGCCTTTTCCATTGATACTCACACACCCCTTGGGGTTAATGGACAAATTCGTCTGGCACTTTATTAAGTGCCTGTTTGAGATTCTGGCTCACTGGCAGTTATTGGCGAAACTCCTTTCCAGTTTCATGTTTGTCGTACCAACAGTAGTGCCTTTGGCATTCTGGTTTGCCATTTGGGTGCTCCGGCACTTAGGTTGGCAGGCCAGTCTAATTCTATCTTGCTGTTTTCCTGACAATTGGTGAAGTCAGTTGTCCCTTTACTTTGCCACCAAGATAATCTTTTTTAGCAATGAGCCTCTCTGAGTGGTTCCAAAGCTGGCTCATAAGCCTAAACCTCCCTCTCAGGTGCCATTTGCCCCCGCTACAATGTGTTAAATGATCAGGTCTCAAACATTAAACCGCCTGTTTCCCAAAAGTGCACAATTGCTGATTTACCCAAAGCTGGCATAGTTAAGGCATCCACTTTCACGATGCTATCCCCCTCATCATCTCCTCCAGCCATCTTTAGCTCAAAACCTGTAGCCACGGGCCAGGCAAACACCCTGCATCAAAGTTTCAATGTATAGCCGTAACTATAACAGCGTCACCTCAAAAAGTTACCCAATTAATTGAGCACCCCTAGGACCTCCCTGGCAACAAGGGAAGCCCTGACTTTACCTCCCAAGTGATAGAGTCATTGACGTGCATTGAGAATCCCTCTGATGACGAATCTTAAAGGGGTTGTGAAGATGTCAGTCACTATTTCTTAGGAGACCATGGTGAAGTGGAGTTATATGACAAATTGAACCCAAAAAGAGTGGATATGGCTAGGATACTCCGCAAAACACACCTTTATCAGGTGCTGAGAGGCCTTGAGGTTATTGATACCGCCAGTGACGCTGATCAGCTCATTGCACAATGATCTGATCCACTCAGAGTGTGCATACACTGCAGTCTATCCAGTAAAATTCCCTGAAACAGCCAAACGCCTTTCTTCTAAACTCCAGATAAAGGTGGTCCTCGCTTTTCCTTCTACTTGGGGGAGACCTTGACCATAGTGAAGGTTGTTCTCAATGGAGTATGAGTCATTGTTATCCTTGACACTAGATCTCCCATGAACTTTGTATCTTCAAAACTTATGAAAAAAATAAGCTGGCCCCTAACCTCAACTATACTCAAGAATTTGGCGCTGATGGTCTGACCAACACTCGTGCTATTAGGGCCTACTAATTTTTACCCATCCAATTTGGGAAACTCCTCCTCTCAGCCCCTGTGGTGGCCTTAGCCAACAATACCTATGACATGCTCATTGGTACCTAGTTTATACTCAAGTATGATGGGATTATCAATCTGAAGCAGGACTATCTCTCCCTGCTAACTACAGGGTTCCCGTGATTCTAGACAACAATGAGATTAATAAAAAGGAATACACTTGCATGGTTGAGTATCCTTTCATCGTCTTATAATTACACTATATTATGGTGGGGCGGAATGCCAAGATGATGCCTGTATCAGTGGACGCCTAGAAAGAATTCCATTTTATGTAGCTGAAGAGGGGTTGATTAAAGCGGTTGAACAAAATGTAATTGGTACTAAGATTACCCTGTAAATCCTCCATAATTGCCTGCTGCACTTAACTAGCATCAATGGAATCAGTCCCTTATAACCTCAAGTATTACCAGGCATCCTAGACCCAGCCTACCAACGTCCTATCAGTATTCTACTGGGGAATCTTATCAGTAAGGACATGGTCATAAAAAACACCAGGAGAATGGGAATGTTTTGCTGATTTTAGTTAAGGAGATTAACCAGGGTCAATGCATCAGGTCTATATCAAACATGAGCCTACCTGCTGACAAATCATTATGTGCTTTGCCTGATGTTCATAACTTTAATGATCTAAACCCTGCAGAGCTTAATAAAGTTAATAGTAAATTGGAGTCTTAAAGCGTCATATTTCCAAAGCTGAGACTGACTATGGTCATATAAAGGGTTGGAGTCATACCTTCAACGTTGTGGATGATAGTTCCATCCGATCCATACCTTAGTGTAAATCAAAATTTGGGGAGCAATAGTTGAGGATGGAGCTCAAACAGCTACTAATTGTTGAGCTATTGATACCCTCTCAAAGCCCATGGTCATCACTTCTCCTCATAAAAGTGAAAAATGATGGTCATCAGGTTGTGATGGACTACAACAGGCTTAACAGCCTCATGAAAGTTGGCTATCATATCCCTTGCATTGACATTGCCCTAGAACAGCTCTCTAGATATAAATTTTTCTCAGCTATGGACTTAGACAGCGGATATTGGCAGATGGACCTATCTCCCCAATATTAGGAGAAATGCGCTTTGATTTTCAGCAAAGGCCTATTCCATCTCACTCAACTACATCAGAGGTTGTGCAACGCTCCTGCAACTTTCCAGCGAGCCATGGATAAAATCTTGCAGGACCTCAAGTTAAGTTGTTTCATTATCTATCTTGATGACATTACTGTGTTTTCTAAGACCTTTAATGATCATCTTAATCACTTGAAAGAAGTCTCTCAACGCTTACGTTAGTCCAACCTTTAATTAAAGCCCTTAAGTGCACTTTCTTCCAGAAAAGTTAGATTATATTGGACACGGCATCTCACTGAATGGGATTCAATTCCTCCAAGACAAGGTTGAGACTGTATCCAAAACGCCTTCTCCCAAAACCCTGCGTGATATCCCGGTATTCTTGGGTATGATGGGTTATTACCTCCAATTTACCCAAATTTCTCCCAGATAAGTGGGCATCTTGTATGGCTATTGACTAAGAACGTCCTTTTTCATTGAGGAGCTGACCAACAAGCCACCTTCGCGATGCTAAAGCAGTTGTTGCAAAAAGAGCCCTATTTTGCGCTACCCTGATTATGGTAAACCTTTCCTTCTGTTTACTGATGCCTCTGACTAAACTGTTGGAGCCATTCTAGCTCAATTGGATGATAATGGTGTGGATCGTCCCGTCTCCTTTTTCAGAAAGACCTTATCCAAGGCTGAATGCAATTACAGTGTCACTGAAAAGTTATGCCTTGAAGTCCTGATGACAGTAAGATATTACAGTACTTTTTTATATGGAACTTTCTTCACTGTGATCAATGACCAAGCCTCCCTGAAGTGGTTACAAAATATGAAAGATACCACTGGAAAAGGCTTGTTGGTCCTTAAAGCTCCAACCCTATGATATGAGGATTAAGCACCGCACTGTAACCCACCATATGAACGTTGATGGGCTGACTCAGCTGCCTATCCTTCACCTGGATAATAGTGAATCAGAGAGGCTGCATGACCTCCTTATGACCCCTGGCGCCTGGGAAGATGATAATGAACCCATCCGGAAAATGTTAAACCAACACTTCTGCAACAACAAGGTGGAAAGCGGAAAGTTGTTTAAGAAAGTAGGGGTGAATTAGTTGCCTTATCCGACCTTCCAAACGAGTTTTCTTGATCATAAAGGTTTATTATATGATGAGGCACAGTGGAGTGAGTTAATTTATGAGTGGGTGAAGGTTTGGTACCTCTAGTAGGGAATCATGGAGTCTATCATCAAAGTGCTGGATGCCTGCCTAATCAATAAGAAGCAATCTAGCTACAAACCCAAGTATCAGTACTAACCCACCACGCCTTAACAACCATTTCATACAATAAGCTTGGACGTGGTAGGTCATCTACCTCAGACTACTATTGGAAATCGTTATATCCTGGTAGGTATTGATCGCTTCACAAAATGGGTTGAAGCAGTTGCTCTTCTGGCCCAGACCGCCAAGGCTATTGCCACTTTCCTCCATCAACATATTTTCACCAGTCATGGTTGTCCCCAGATCTTACTGTGTGACAATGGGAAGAATTTTACCTCATAGGTAAAAATTTAGTTACTTCTATGGGGATGCAGCCAAATTCTCAGCCCCTACAACCCCTCCACAAATGGCACTGTTAAAGAGAAAATAGAATCCTGGTTTCCATATTATGAAAATGCCTAGTTCAGATTCCCTACAATGGGATCAATTCTTACCTAGTACCCTCATGGCCCATTGTATCAGCTACCATCAAATCCTTAAAATGTCTCCTTTCCACATATTATATGGTTGGGAACCAGAAGTACCATCCCTGCTAGCAAATAACGTCTTCTCAGGTAGGACAGATGATCCTGATAAATATCTGAAAAGAATGTCACATTGCATCATCCAGCTAAGTACAATGCCATGACTTTCCTAGCTAAAGTGGTAACCAAAGAATAGATTGCCGCAAATGAGCATAGGAAGCCCCTCCTTTTTACTCAAGTGCCAGACTTACTGTTATATTACCACAATAGTATCTCTCCAAGAAATGGAAAGCTTTTATCTATTTGGGAAGGCCCTTTTGTAGTCACTTATAAGCATGAGGAGGAGTACTCCATTAAGTCCCTTGCTACTGGAGTTACTGTCAACCAAGTTCACGGCTGGTTCCTGTGCCCTTATTCTTCCTCTAACACTCTTGAAGGGGTAATTTTAGACAATTACAAGTTTGATTATGTAATAAGAGTGTAGTGGTTGAAAATAAGGATGAAATTGGCAAAAAAGACCCTGGCCAATTTTCTGTGGAACTCTTTGGATTAAAGCAATAAATTAATTAATATGTAGCCAATTACCATGAGTTCAGGTAGTCAAATTTTTACAATTATTGGCGAAATCAGGGGAGTCCATTGGAGGCTCCCCATCAGGCCACTTATATTTTAGTACAGCCTACTCCGTGGAGACTGGCCCCTTTTATAGGTTCAGAGAAGGTTCTACAAAGTGTAAAAATTTCTCATCCAATTTATTGGGCAAAATATATCAAGTTCTTACCACATGTATTTTTTCTTACCTGCACTCCATTGACTGCTCTGTCATAGTGAATTGAGTCTCCTGAGATCTAATAGGGTGAATGCAATATTCCCTAATTTGTATTTTATCAAGCAATCCAAACTCTGAACTTCAACATCTTATAACTAAGTACAATATACTAAGAGGGTTTGTTCTTTCTTTTCCTTCGCCATAACTAATAAAAATATAATACCCAACTTTCTAGTACTATTAGTATTTTATTATTTTTATTATAAGTGGTGCAAACTAATACCTTAAATAAATACAATTACGTTTAGGTGCCAAATGCACCAACAAGCTTATTTAAGAATCAAAAGTGCAACAATGTTCTAGGTTATCAATCTGGGTAATGAGCAAGGGCCTAGGTCTGGAATCTTTTTTAATTTTGAAAGGTTGCATGGCCTGGGCCAGCTTGATATCAGGAGCCATGAACCTTACATCACCATTCATTAAAAGTATAGGAATTACCTCATCAAGGGCCTTCATCAGCGCGTAACTTTTTTCTGGGTAGTTGGCACTTTAATTGCTGAAATAGCTTCTATCTTGGGTAGGTAAAGTGATGGTGCCATAGGGTTGGCCTTGCGAAATTCCGCAATCAATTCATGACATTTTGCACAATAGTTGGAGCAAAAAAATTGTTGTTATAATACAGTTACCCTTTTCACAATACTAGATAATGTAAATCACATTTGACTCTGTGTGAGATTTATGATATGTTCCACTTCAAATTCTGGTGCACGCTCCAAATTGATGGTCTCTTCACCGCAGGAACCATTAAAAAGAGTTAACAGGGAAGTGTGAAAAGATTTACTTGTCTTCCAGTGTGTTGGCAATTTATGTGAAGGATCAACTATTTAAAACTTGGTTAATAGAAAATTCTCAGCTCATTTACAAGCTAACTTATGACATGGGACCTTGAGTTGTAGATTATTGGTGTCCATCATTACCAAGTCACTTACCTTGTAGTCAGGGGCTGCACAGAACTTTTTGTCAGTAAATTGACTGGCATTAATAGTTGATTTGGACAAATGTGTCTGTACCTGTTGATGTAATTCTTTTTTAGGTCCAGCAAATTTGTCTGCCTTTGGAATGTTACAGATTAATTAAGGATTAATACTGAAGGTGGTATTGTACCCCAAGATATTGTAGATGGGTGATACCCGTGTTGAGTAGTGAATGGAGTTATTATAAAAGAAAACTGACCCAAGGGAAGTCAAATGCCCAATTATCTTTTTAAGTAATATAGTAACAGTGGAGGTACTTCTCTAACTAATTGATTTGGTCGTTTAGTTTGACTGTTAAAATGAGGATAATATGTTAATGACCTTCATTGCTTGATCTTAAGCATGTTGCACAGAGCCTCACAGAATCTCAAGAAAAATTAAGTCCTTCTGTCAATAATCATCTTCTGTGGCAATACAAAAGAGTGAGAATATATGGGATAAAAACAATTAAACCATGTCTTTAGCCATGGCTTTTGTCAAACAAAGTAAGAATATAGCAAGTCTAGCAAATCTATTTATCACAACCATGATTTTGGCATAGCTCAAGACACTGGTAAACTCATAATAGAGTCTACCAATAGTGAGATCCAAGGCCCAAGTTTAAAGAAAGGGGTGTAGGACTGTTACAGCCTGTCCTATCAGATTTATAACGCGTGCAAGTCAGGCAGCCCTCTATCTAAATGTTGACCGACCTTTGTGTGGCCATTCCAGTCATACCCGCTTTTAATCAAGTTGATTAACTTCTTTACGCCAGGATTCCCCATATTGGGGGGTCGTGATGTTCTCTTATAATGCGGAAATGCAGACTAGAGAGAATCTAAATTCGATTGGGAAGTATATTTTCTTATCCTTTTTGGAACCATCCATTAATGTATTTTCTAGCACCTTTATAAAACATGAGGGTGAGGCATTTAGTACTAGAATCTTGGGAAGCTAACACAGCATTAAGGAGTGATCCTTTCGTGTCAGGAGAAGTAGGGAAGATATGCATGAATCTTCATCTCCAACAGGCGCTAAAACAGTGGCAGGAACATCAGAAGTGGAAACTTGGATTTTGTAATAAGCATGGTGGCGAGGGAGTGACTGTGGCAATGTCAGGTGGTGGCAGGATCACAACTAGTTCAGGAAGAATTACTGTGACTAACTCAGAGTCTGCACTAAGGTCAAAACTCACAAGTGGATTTTTTATGAATATTCAGTAAGGTGTGGGCAAATCCCTTGACAAACTCATAAAAGAAGTTAAAACTAAGGAGATTATGGTGAGTCCTGGTTTTCCTGTGAGCCAACTTTTGAGATTTTCAATAGTAGGTACATGAATTATGATCCATTCTCAAAGCTATAGTATGTTTGGCAGCTTATAGGAGTTACCTCCAGTGCATTAACGGCCAAAATACAGCAGCCAACTCTTTACTATAGATGCCCCATGCATGCTCTGTGACATTAAACTTTCTAGAAAATTAAGCCACAAGTTGTTCTAATCCCTAATCTTATTGCAGAGGATGGCACTAACTGCGGTACCAGAGGCGTCACAAGCTATAATAAAAGGCTTATCTTCATCAGCAAGACAAAAAGCAAGGGTGCAGTAAAACCCTTTTCTATCACCTCAAAAGCATGTTGGCACTTGAGGGTCCAATTAATAAACACTTTATTTCCTAATAGAGAAAGAAGGGGTGAGTCAGTTCCAAAATTCTGGCGAGAACTTCTTAAGAAAAGTAACTTAACTAGGAAGCTGCACATTCGCTTATGCTTTAGAAGAATGGCCAAGATAAGTTGTCATCTAGATTGTAAGGCGTGATGGATTGTCCATTTTTTAGTATTAAATTACTCAATAATGAAACTTTTTTAAGGGTTTACATTTGGATGGCTTAGCAACTAGACTAGCTTTTTGGAAAGCTTCCATCACAGCTACTAAATCCTTTCCATGCTGTTCAGCATTGGGTATTTGGAATAAGACGTTGTTCACACAGGCAATTGTGCAGGAGAACCTAAATCCCCGTGGCGGTATCAATGCAGCGCTGAAAGACAGCCTGCGCTTTTTAAACCAGAGGATGTGAACTTGTGCTAATAAACCTAATTCTGGGTGCAGATCTCTGTCAGCCAATCATACCCAAACCTGATGTCAAAAAATCGCTTTTCCAGTGACAGAGGGTTCCTCTAGTTGGCAGGACAACCAGTATTAAGACTGGTCAGCCCTTGCACCTTGCCTTAGGCATAGAGCAGTGCCGACTGACCCTTGGCATGTCGCCTGCATCATTTGGGGATCCCTAGCCTAAACCCCAACAAACAAGTATAAAATTAAACTTAAATCCAAAGGTATAATAGGCAAAGGGAGCTATTTATTGAAAGTCAAGCGCCAGGTATTTATACTACTTACAAAAGGGCTACTGCGCCCAACGCTGACCTATTATCTCTTTGCTGGTTCTTTTAGACAACCACTACCTCACCTTCCACTGCGCTACTCTCTTCCCTGGCGTCAACCCTCTTGCCCTGCCTTTCCCAATGACTGATTATTAGTTTTGGCTTCATCCTCAGCCTTCAGTCGCTAGTGAGCCATATTAATTTTATGATATAAATAAATATCAAATGTGAATTGAAGTTAGTAGTAATATGGCAGAAACAGCATTAGTCACTTAGATAACTCAGAGTATCTCAACTTCATGCTAACGCATGTTTTGACTCATCCTAGCCAATTGCTTGAGAATCTCCTTATTCAGGAAATAGTTAAATATATAAATGAGACACCAGAAACAACTCAGCCGCCTTGAACTCAGGCCTTATTTTAACTGACATTAAGTAATCAAAACAATTGAAACATCCTTGGCATAAGTCACCAATACTCCAATTTAGGCAGCAAAATCATATCTGTATTATTGCTAATGATTACTTCATCTTTCCACCAGATATTCCCACAATTAACCATGATTGGCAGTTGTCATCAACTAGGATTGTTAAACAGCTGTAACAATATGTCAGCTTCTCATTGGAAAAATTTTATAATGGACCATTAATGACAGTTGGCGTCAAACTCAGATTCTGCTGACATATAATGTAACTAATTGGATCATACTTGGCTATTAGTCGCTGGTAATACTTATTTTGGGGCCACCAATTGGCCCCACTTGAAACTAACTTGCAAACTTTGTGGAATGCATAGATTTGGCTCAACCCAACTTGAGGAGCAATTCATAATGTAATTATTAAACATACAAAACTCATTCAATAAGCTATTCTGCCAGGATTGACCTATTTCATCCCAAATCTATCTAAAACATTAAAGAAATCCACCTGGAAAATTTTCTGACATTTGTCATATATTTGATGGAGAGTTATAATTAAGTAAACCTTAGAGAAAACTATAGATATGACAGCCTTTGCAACTGTGGCCTCAAGTGGTATCAAATATGAATCAGGGACCATAACGTTATAAAAATACCTGTATTTTTGCAAGGTTACAAAATTCCCTGAAGCTTCTGTGCAAAAACTACCAGAGATGACATGAGAGAGATTTACTTGATCATCCATCCCTTATTCACCCTCTTGTCAAGCCATGATTCTAAACTTGGTTTTTTCATCTATAAATGGATATATTGGTAGCAAATTTGATCAGGTCAACCGTCAGATTGAAACACATATCAAATTTTGAGTGGCTTGTCAGTTTATTAGCACCATTTACATCAAACCTGATTTGAGTGGTGCAAAGACAAGAGAATATAAGGTAATCAATTTTAAGAACAGTAGAGTAACAATTCACTGTTGCTACCACTGCATTTAAATTTGCTAACCTGGGGAGGTAAATGGCACCCAAATGAGATTTGTTGAAGACTAACTGTTTCGCTCTGAGGCAAAACTCACTGAATGGTGATGCCATCATCTTACACTCTAAAATCACTTGGTGCAGTAAAGCTATATTGCCACGAGTTTGACAAAAAATTAAAACTCGTGGGCAATAAAATGCAGAGGCTTGCACAGAGTAAGTGTGAGCATGAGGATACAAAAGCCTCCAAAACAGTTGATCCCATAGTAACCTTAAGATCTAGAGCCTGCTAACCTGAAGGTCAGTATTATTCCCTGTGGCTCCAGTTCCACTTGGGCAGTTACTTTTATTTAGCGCTGTCCTACTGTTGAATTTTTGGGTTTTGCTTCAGAGGTCTGGTTCTTCTTTGGATGCGGAATGGAATGTCAAGCGTCTATTGTGTGAGGACAATAGACAGGATGGTGATTGTAATTTAAATTATAGCTTCTTGGTAGTATTTAATTTGTATACCCTGTCGTTCTTACTTGGATGATGGCACGCCGCCCTGATCTTACTGATCCCAAGTAAAAACCAATTAATACAAAAGAAAGTACTAAACACAAAAAAGTTTATAAATTAAATTATAAACAAGTCTAGTAATTGAATATATCTTTTTGATTTTTAACTTAAGGGTTAATCATAGGGTTCAATGTGCACCACATATTACCCATGATGACTTAATTTTAGTGGCACTTAACCATGTAAAAAGTTTGTAAGAACGTCTATGTATACTTTGACTCAAGGCATCATGCTCAGCCTCAGGGTCAGTGTAAACACCATCATCATACTTGAGATGGCGTTTTGTCATGTCTTCAAAATAGCTGAACCAATTCACATTCACATGCAATTGGCAGCACATGCCAAGGCAATTCATATCACTAATTAGTAATTATTTCAATTAAAAACTTGACTGACATTACAAACTAATTTTGACATGAACCAACAAAGCCCACGTTCCTGAGTCATTAAATCAAAACTTAAATTTAAGTTCAACCTAATTAACAAAGCCCTCAAGCCCGTGTCAACATAGTTAAATTAAAATAGCTGAACTGATTCACATTCATATGCGATTGGTAGCAAATATAAAGGCGATTTATATCATTAATTAGTAATTAATTTGATCAAAAGCTCAACCAACATTAAAAACTAATTTTGACATAGACCAATAAAGCCCATGTGCCTGAGTCATAAAATCAAAACTTAAATCTAAGTTTGACCTAGCCAACAAAGCCCTTGAGCCCGTGTCATTATAGTTGAATATAATTAAGTGAAATCGCTAGGCTGCAAATCCCAAGTTCAGATACTTAGGATACACCTGAACCATATCCGCTGATATTGAATATCCGGATGATTAGGTCCAGTCAATTACTCAACACCTACTTTAACAAAAATAGGAAGTAAGGATCATCCAGTAAGTTTATTTGAATATTTAATTATATAGAATTATTGAACCTAATTCTTGACCTTAGGAATCTTTCATTCATTCATATCTGTTTATGAACTGGATGGGCATAGCTACTACCCTAGCATATAACAGAGTAATAGATTTAGGGTCTGCAGGGTCTTAAAGGTGCATACCTCATAAATGACATAGTAAAGTAGTTCTAAGTGGTGCTTGCCTTCAACTTGGTGAACCAGCAAAATTTTATAAGGTAATATTACTGGATCCTCAGGGTCTACAGGAAGTGAAAACATTCCCTAAGGTTCTCTAGAAAAATCTATTCTAGATTTGGAGTCATCCTCAGGAACTTAATTATAAAACTATGATTAAGAAATACTTTGGGTGTAATACAGGGTTTTAACTGGTTTAGATATCTAAAAAAAATCAAAGTATAAAGAAGATCTTTTGAGAAAGCGCGCTCTGGGTTGATTTACTTCAGTAATCAGGTTCAGAAGTGTAAATTGGTAAAAGAAAAGCTGGTATTAAGCTTTTACAAGGCTATATTACCACATGAAATGGGAAGACAGAAATATATTGAACCAAACTTAGGTAGTTAATTGTCTGTGCTTAAACCATAGTCTTATAAACACAAAACAACTATGTAATTATGTGGTTGAATTACCATGTTAGGATAAAAGGTTGCAATTCAAAACTGGCCTGAAAATGAGAAAATTTAATAAATTACAAGATCAGGCACATACTACCAAGCGGATTTCTACTAGGAGAAGTTAAGTTACAGGGATGGGAGAGAAGATTTTATTTTTAAATAGAAAAGAGCAGTTCAGAGAAGGGTTTTCATTGTGGTGTATGCCATCCTTTTGACAACTTAGCAGCCAACGGTTTCTCTATTATTCTCTTCTCAACTTGACTATCAAATGGGACTCCTACAGGGGTCTCAACTTTACCATTGTAAAATAAGTTAAACTTGATAAAACTCATAGTAATAAATTTTTAGTAGGAATAAATTTATACAATAAAAGGGGTACAAAAACCCAAAAGCCTACCATTATCAAGGTGCTGAATTTTATATTTGGACAGGGTATGGAGATGGATAAGCTTAGTTTTAATAGTATGGTAATAGATACTATTGGGATTCTCCCTTTATTGGGGAAGTTTTAACTAAGAGTGCAACTTACCTATAGGCAAATGCTGGATTAAGTTCCCCATTAACTTGGTTTGAGCCCAATATAAAGTATTGGAAATTGGACCTAATATCAAATATCAAATATTAATATATTAATTGAATATCAACGGAACTTAATGTCAAGGATATCAAACCATTAGCTGGGTCACGGAGAATTAACATTTAATGCTAAACCCCAATCATATAGACATTTCAGGATTCACTGACAGCTTATGCTGAGTTTGTTTAAAAATCCCTTTAGAATATTGTAAATTTTATATATTCCTAACGGCAATTGATACCAATATCTCCCTTAATATAGTCACTTATTGCCTAGACACTACAACCTCCTTTTTCAAATCCTCTCCTTTCCAATCTCTTCTTTAGCCTCAAGGTCCCATATATACCTTAAGGCGCTATATGAATAAACCCGCGTTTCTCTTACCTTCTTGGTTCTTTTGTAGCTCGCTTAGGCCCTTAGGGCCTACTATCTCGCTGGGAGTTTTGGGGCTCTGATTGATAGTGGGCTAGTTAGGAGTTGCTAATCCATGGCCTGACAAAATGGTGCTCCCTTCCAGGTGCCTCCAAGTCCCCTTTTGAAGGCTACAACCCTGGAAGGAGGAGGAGCGGTCATTGCAAGGATCTCTGGCCCAGAGCGTGCCCTGGGCCTCAAAACCCAGGATGACCTACCCTGTCCCCTTTAAGACTTTCATAAAGCATCCAAGCCAGGATGAGGGGGTACTAAGGGCTACCCAAAAAATATGAAGTAGGATCAGCTGGGACAACACAATCAATCTGAATTTCTGGGGCCATTCCCAATGTTTTTTTAATAGTATACCTAATTTAAATTTATTATTTTTAATAAACTATTTCTAATTTGGTTTGCTCTCCAGGTCCAATTCCAGATGCCAGCTCCAATTCTAATGATTTCTTTGGGTCTAATTTCTGATGCCAGCTCTGATGCCAATGTTTTCTCTGGGTCCAATTCTTGATGCCAGCTCTGATACTAATGATTTCTTTAAGTCACATTCCCAATGCTGGCAATTGATGCTGATGATCTCAAAAAACGACCAGGCATTCAGTTGCCCACCATTTAGTTTCTCTCTCTGGGTCCTATTACCAATGCCTTCTCTAATGCTGATGCTCTTTCTGGGTTCAATTCCTGATTTCAGATATCATGCCATTGACTCTTTCTAGTTGGCAAGACATTAAGTTGTCCTGCCGCCTATCTTCTTTCCAGGATCTCTTCCCAATGTCAGCTCTTATGCTAATGGTTCTCTCAACTCGCCATGCATTCAATTGCTCTGCTGCTCAATCTCTATAGGTCCCATCCTCAATGCTTAGACCTCTTACTGATGCCAGCTCCTATTCCAATGATTTTTTCTGAGGGTCACTACCCAATGATGGGGCCAATTTATGTGTTGCTTACCAGATACCTCAGATGGTTCCACGCCAACTGCCTCTTTGGCCCATACAACCATCTAGTTTGGATCCTTTTTTGTTTTATCAAAATATTAGCACCAGGATCTTAACTGCTCCTGATGCCCATCCCAAACACTGCCACCCAAATCTGATGACTCCGCCTTGGCTCTGACCCCTAGCTGAGACTTGAAGGGGACTCTGTAAAGATTAACCACTTTTTTGGGTAAGTCTCAACTAGGAGTCATAACTCATCTATATGCGAATACCATATTGGGCTCCTCATTAACCTTATTGAGCTTAATTTAAAGTGGAGGAGTTGTCCCCAATAATATTAAAAAATAATTTAATAATTGATTTGGCACTAGTGACTAATGCTTAGGATGTCAAAACATCAATCTGTCACAGATAATTATCATTTGACACTGAACTTCAAACATATGGCCATTTTGGGTCTCCTCAGTGAATTACAATGAGGATGATCCCAAAACTCCTTTAAACCAATAGTAAATTTTATATATATCCCTAACGGCAACTGATGCTGATATCTTCCTTACCCCAGTTACTTATCACCTAGCCTCTGCACCCTACCTTTCTTAAAATCTTTCATTTCCAGATCCCTCCCTTAGCCTCAAGGTTCTATAAATACCTCAAGGCTCTATTTGAATAAACCTATCATATCTCTTACCTTCTTATTTCTTTTGTAGCTTTCTTAGGCCCTTAGGGCCTACTAGCTCACTGGGGGCTTTGGGGCCCTGATTTAATAATGGGACTGTTGGGATTTGCCTCCTGTGGACTGACAGGTATATTCTTTTAAACATGATAAATTATTCTGAGATCCAATTTCAGATATAATAAGTCTGAAGCCTTTGTTTTCATCAATCTTCCTAGTGATGATATTGGCTGAGAATTCTGCACTATTATTGAACCTCTTTGACTATGTTTCAAATATTTAGATTGGTTTTCCAGTTTTGGATCTGATGACAGGTTTAACCCATTTCTTACCTTTTCTCTCCATTTCTTCCCATTTTTGACTCATTTGAAATTTTATTACCACCAGATGTTGCCTATAATTATAAATTTTCTCCAATCACTGCGGTCTTTATTTGTTATATTGTTTGTCAGAGGAAACTGCACCAGTCGTGCTGTATTTCTCTAAACCTTTTAGAGTTATACAAAGTTGTCTTTTTTCATGCAATACTCTGCAGATTCTGAAACCAAGGTAAATTTGAGCTTGGGAGTAAGTTAGGGGGTGGAACATGATAAGTGGAGAGCAGCAGTTACCCATCTTTCAATTAGGTACCCCACAGATCAGCAATTTTGGTAAGGGACAGGACCTAGGGTGGAGCTTTTTAGTCCTAAAGGATGATTGCCCCAGTCCAGCTTGATAGCAGGAACCATGGACCTTACACCGCTAATTAAATGAATAGCTTCAGAAGCTTTTCAACAACATATGGTACACATATGAGCGCCCTAGTGGCTTAAAAAATATGATTATTGAAACACATCTCTAAGTAGGCACAGGTATTTTCAGAAGTTGCACTATCACCTGAAGTCAATATGCTATTAGAAATGATGACTGATGACATCAGAAATACTATGAAGCTATTTGTCCCATGTGGGTCATTCAAGCCATCGCCAAAAAAGTTTGAGAACAACAAATTACCAACTACTTCCCCTTCCACAATGTATATTGATGTTGTGGGACCAATACCATTATAATTCAACTGAACTGGCTTGTGATAGCTTTTATCAGCCACTTCAATAAAAGGTACAAAGCAGCAACAATGAAGACTTACACTGCTAGTGTAACTACCTTGTTTATTTATACACATATCATAAGACATGGAAGCCCACAATTAAAGTTGCTTGAAAACATAAAGAACTTTATATTTTGAAGCAGTCAAAAAAACCCATAAACTTGGTTAGGGCTTAAAAACCTATATAACTCTTATACACTGTCAAGACCATGGGTGTTACCACTTATCCCTTAATTTATTGGGGCCAGGGGACCTGAAGTTCCTGAATGTTGGAATATATCTTGTTGCTTTTCTTGGTTGAAAATTCTTTTATACCAGATACTACATCTGGAGTGTTAAAATCCTAACCATATGTTGGCCAATATTTATTTGAAGAAAAAGCAAAAAGTGAGAGTAAAGTTTATTGGCTTATATTTCATAATATAAAAAAATCAGAGAAGTTTTTCAATAAATCTCCAAGCAGTCCAATCTAAGATCTATAAGAATCACAAATTGGGGATTCTGCGCAGCCTAGTTATCTCAGTTAAACAGGATTCGCTCACCACATGGATTAGGTTTGTACCCTGAGATTAGGAAGCTCTGAGGGAGCAATAGTCGACTGCATAAGTTGTGGTTAATTCCTGACTTTGAGAGCCATTAAATTTCGTCAGAGATTATCCCCAATGAATGTTTGGACTATTTGGTCAAATCTTGATCAATTACCTTTGGCTGGCACATCCAGATCTCTAATTAGGGTAGGATTTCTGACAACGCCTCCTCTAGATCTTGGCGTAAGGGGGAACGTAAGGAGAAAGTGCCTATGTATGCGGTTTACTACTGTACCCTAAATGACCTCAACAATAGATTGTTTGTTGGTTAGCTTATAAATGACTTTGTAATACCCCAAGTAGTTTGTGCCCAATTTGTTGCCACCAACCTACAGGCCAATGATGGTAGAAAAAAACAAGGTCATCCAGTTGGAAGGTGTTAGGGAGTCATTCTTATCATTAAATTGATTAGTTTTATACTAGTTAAAGAAGATAGGTTTTCAGAATCCAATGTCTGAAGCCAGATAATTTTATTGACAATACTTTGCATAGTGACTTCAGGAGCTTTGGGGGAGAGTTGGTCAAGCATAACCTGTAATTTATAAGGAAGATGGGTATTCCTTATGTAAAACGCTTGGAAGGACGGCATCTTAGTTATTTGATGGTAGCTGATCCTATAGGTCAGAATTGCACTAGGCATATATTGGGGCCATTGAAGGGGTCAGTCATAGCCATTTTCTAGAGGGTTGCAGTTAGAGTATTATTTTCCCGCTCTACTATTCCATTGGTTGCAGGATGGTAAGGGGTGGATAATACCTGTGTAAGTCCCATCAATTTGGCTAAATCTTTCACCAGCGTCAATTGGAAATTTTGCTAATTATCATAAAGAATGATGTTAGGGCACCCATGTTGAGGGATAATTCAATCCTACAAAAACGTGGCGGTAGTCTTTGCCAAAGCTGAGGGTCTAGATACTGCTTCAATCCACTTAGTTAAATGGTCCACGGCTTGAATGAGGAACCAGTGGCCATTAGAGGCAGCAAGGGAGAGATCCCACAACATCAATGTTAATAGTATCGAAGGGTTCACAGTTGAACCACTGGATGTAGAGATTGGGGATTATATCCATCTTGAATTTTTCATACTAGGAAGGACTCTAATACATATTGGAAAAAATAAGAATTTTTTCCTAATAGCTTGGTCTTAAGACACTGGTAAATTTTCCAAATCCCCTCATGGCTGGCTTTCCAATATCACTTCAATATGACGTCAGTTTAAGCTGAAGGGCATACATATGGCACCCACTTTTTTAAACACAAGTTTTCACAATTAGCCGTTCTTGACTTGAAGGTTTGAAATTATTTTTTTAGTTCTTTTTAAAGAGTCAAGGAATATTCCTTTAATGGATGCAATTGTGTTAAAAGGTCTTAGAGTCATTCCTCTTTAAGGTCAGTTAAAGTTAATGTGGGAAGCTAAGATAGGCAATCTGCATTTTGGTGTATGGGCCCTGGTTGGTGGATAATATAAAAGTCGCATTTTTTGAAGTTTTAACACTCATTAGGCTAAGCTCCCATTGGGGTCCTTCCTTTTCTGTAGCTATCATAAGGAAGCATTATCAGTAAATATAGTAAAATGTTTTTTATAAATAAGGTCAGAAATTCCTAATCACCAGTAGGACCGCCAAGCATTTGCATTCCATAATGCTATAATTGCATTTGACTTTGGATAAGGTCTTGTTATAGTAGGCGATAATATGGACCAATAAGTTTTCATCATGTTGAGATAGTATAGCTGTTATAATCTTTGACCATACCGTTGGGTTACTCTATAAGGGTCACACATGTTGAACCTACCAAACAATGGATGGACAATGTGAGGGTCGTTGGTCCTCCAAGCAAACTAAAGATATAATAAAAGTGCTAAGCAATAAGTTACAACCACAGTATTTTGTTTATTTTAATATAAGCAGATTCCTTCCGCTTTGCTCTCTCAATCTTCTTTGTGACAAACTCCTTCAATCGTCCCATCTTGCTTATATCAGAGACTTTAGACAAAGCCACTTCCTTAAATTAGACTATTCAGGTCTTCTGTATTCTCATTGGTTCTGGTAGAGTATGGTATTTCTAAATCTTTTATCACCTTAGTTTAAGACGATCTAATTAATTTTTTTCAATTTGTTGACATCACCTTATTGCCTTATTTGGAGATGATGCAATAATAACCTGTTCTAACCCAATATTGCCTCATCTCAAGGCGCTTGAATAATTGTACATAGTCATCATGGTCAGCGGATTCTCACCAATCCACCGTAGCTATTCAGGGTTGATCATCCAGTTATATCATATCTCAAAATTACCCCCCCCTTTGACTGGATGATAAGTCTCCAATTGCTTATACGCTCAGAGGAACTTTGAGTGCACGAAATTAATGATTTGATTTCTCACTGGGTCTTTGATAGTGTAGGTGTCAACACCCTTTTTTCCCAATTATTTTAAAACAGACAAATACAAATGTTGGCCAACTTGTGTTTCTACCCAAACCTGTGCTGGTCGTGGAAAATCATCTCTTTTTCTTGTAACATATTTAATCCACTACGCCATACCTGATTGGCAGCCCGATTCTTGATCTTTTTGCCAAGCTGTAGTAGTACTTTCCATTTGCAACTTGATCAACGTATTGGCTAAATTAGTTAAGTAACGGTAGGGATCCGTTCTTCTTATATCTTCTATGCATGCATAGAGCAATGCTGTAAGAGCAGGGTGTCATCCATATAATAATTGAAAGGGGCTCTTCCCTATTGCAGAATGATAGCTAATGTTATAAACAAAAATGGCGGTAGACAGGAGTGAACTTCAATAAGAGGGTCTATCAGTTACCAGCTTCTGGAGTATGTTTACCAATGTCCCATTGACCCATTCAGCCATCCCGTTAGACTCAGTGTGGTATGGAGTCATCAAAACCCTGCGGTTGCCCATATGCTCATTCAGCTTTGGAAGGACGTGCGAGGTGAAGTTGATTCCGTTATTGGCATGAATGAACTGAGGGAAGCCATGTTTATAAATAATACATTTCATTATGAACTTGGCCCCTGTGACTGCCCTCAAATTCTACATCACCCACGCTTCAACCCACCTGGTAAATTGTCATTAGATTATACTTGTGCTGGTTAGCTCCCACTGGCAGAGGGCCAACAACATCAAGGTAAACCATATTCCAAGCAAAATGTGGTTTCACTGACCGGTATGAAGGTTTCTGGTGAAATGGTTTTTCCACTTGGCTTTGGTTGCAACAGGAAACAGTCTCAAAAACGTTAAAGTTCATCATTTATCAGTAGTACTTAGTGTGAAAAAATTTCAATGTCTTTTGCATGCCACCATGTCTGAATGACTTATGTGCGCTCATGATAACACTAGGCCATGCCAAGGGCCATGGAAAGTTTACCATCAAATCACAAATCCGCTAGTACAGTTCCTCCATTCTGTTGGAAGAAATTCGCTCACATCTCGTTTGACACTTTTATAATTTGGGGCAGTTTGTCATCATATTTCACAATGAGCATCTTATCATACATCACATTTCTAAGATCTGCCATCATGGCGATGGTTGGCAATCTAGATAAGCAGTCAGCGTTCTATTGTTTTGCTCCTGGTTGAGGAGGATTTCAAAGGCATAAGCCTGAATCTTAGGTGCCCATCATGTTAGACGCCCTTCAGGCTCCTTGAGGTTTTGCAACCAAGGTAACGACATGTGATTTATTATGACTTTATACATTACCCCATGCAATTATACCCTAAATTTTTATACGCATAGATTACCGCTAATTACTCTCACTCAGTCACATTATAATTACGTTCATGGCAATTTAAGCTTTGACTGCAGTGTGCCACTGGGTGCTCCCACCCTTATTGTCTTTTTGGGATAGGACTGCCCCTACAGAAGAAAAAGATACATCCATCTAAATGATGAACTCTTTATCAAAGTTAAGATAGTGTAGCACTGGCGCACTGATTAGCGCAATCCAAAGTGTGTCAAAGAACATTGATGGAGTTCTGTCCAATTGAATATGGCATCCTTATTCAACAAATCAAATAGCGGGCCCACAATACAGCTAAAGTTAGGGATGAAGCGCTGGTAGTAGCTGAACATTCCCAAAAATACCTGGATGTTGTGCTTACTTTTTGGTGTAGTCATTTTTTATGGCTTCCACCTTGGCCAGCGGTGGTTTCAGACTCTTAGTTTACCACAAACACCAGGCATTCCAGCTGGTCTTTGAAGAAGTTACATTTATAAGGCTTAATATTGATGTTTTTCTCAACGAGCTGGCAGAATACAGCTTATAGATGACCTTGGTGCTTAAAAAATGTTTAATAGAAAACGTTGATGTCATTAAAGTACACAAGGATGTATGTCAGCTTCAGAACACTGAGGATAGTGTCCATGGCTCGTTGGAATGTAGTCAGGGCGTTAAATAGCCCTTGAGGTATATAAATTAGTGGAAGAGTCCTTTGGATGTGATTATGGCGCATTTCTCCTGTTCTGCCGTAGGCAATTTAACTTGCCAGTAACCTGATATCAGATCCATCACTGAGAAGTAGCAAGCTCCTCCTAACCAATCCAATTCATCGTCAATCTGAGTCAAGGGATATGAGTTCTTCTTAATAATGTTGTTTAGTTTTCACTAGTCTATCACCACCCAGTTGGTACTGTCCTTCTTTTTTACAATCAGAATGGACAAAGCCCACAGACTCTTGGACGGTTCAAGCATCCCTGTCTTCAGAAACTTATCAATTTCCTTGGTGACAACTTCTTCAGCTGCCCTTGATTGGCAGATTGGCCAAGATCTGATGGGAGGATGATCCCAGTGTCCAGTTGATGGACCACTCCCAAGCGCACCCTAAATTGTGGTCATTAATGTCAAAAATCTCCTTATCTTCTGAAATAATGCTATTACTAGGTCTTATTGTTCTTCTGATAACCCATTTAAATTCTCCCATGGTACCACTGTTATTACGCCAGGCTGCAAATCGACAATTAGACCAAATTCATATAGCAACCTGAACTTGTGAACCTGAAGGACCTCCTCAACTGAGGTCAAGTTTAATTATGTCACTATCTGATGCCAGCGGATTTGCATTGGTTTGTTCTGGAGATTCACTGATGAAACCTTGATCTCCCCATGACCTGGGAGTATAATACCTGGAGCCACATAAGGCTTAAGCCGCATTTGCTGCTAGGGCCCAATGACCTCCCCATAGAGCCTGGCTGAAAACTCCTAGAACACAGTGTTCACTATGCCTTGTTGTCCAAAAGGAATAGATATAGGCCCAGCAGCTCGGAGAGGTAGCCCTTGATATTTATATATCTGCAGGGGAAAGGCCAAGGTCTTTTTTTAGTTAAAAGAGAAGATCGGAATTACCCCGTCACTATATGCAAAATTGATGTGGACCATATGCATCAGATCCATTGGCACTCCACTAGAGGTAGAGAAAATTGGTATCTGCTGCCCCAGAAATTCAAAGGTCTTCTCCATCATATCAACTGCAGCACTAAAGTGTCACATGAAAGCAGTTCCAATTTGCAGGTAGTTATTGTCAGGTAGCATTATTTCTGGAGCTACGATGACAATGGACCCAAATTTACAAAGGTGCGCTCTTTACGCTCCCTCAGAGACCGTGCTTTCCACTCCAGCGGTCCCATACACCATTTGAGGTTCCACATCAGGTATTAACGTCAACTTTGCCATTAACTTAATAGAAACTATGTTGATTGGGGCACCTGTATCTATTATAGCGTGAACTCTATATTTGCTACAAAAATTTTACAGTATGTAAACACAGATTAAGAAGAGTATTGACTGTATAATGAGTGAACATTTAAGGGATCACTTTTCCCAAGAAAACTCATAATCTCCTCACCAACTTTGGGGTATTATTAAACATTAGCGTCCACTGGTAAGGCGACGTTTACTCCTTTCAGGGTTGGTGCATCTGCAGCTGGGTCCAGCTGGTCTGAATAAGCTTGGTCGAACATTTGAAAGGAGTACAGCTTTGGTTGCTCCTGAGGTCCTTCATCTGCCATGGCCTTGCCTTGCGCCCATGTCAGTACATTCACTCCTCCAACTGCTGCTGGTATAAGATACCATCATCATATTGAGGGACTTCCACTGGATATACTACAATTGATTTAGGTGGGACGTTTGGGTTTGGGATAGCGGAGGTAGAGATTCCCATCTCTACTCCGCTCCATCTTTTCCCTGGTAGAATTGACCCTGTTGTACATAGTGAACTTCACAGTTATGGCATCTCCGTGAAAGGTGGCTAAGGCAACCACATTCAAAGCAATTAACCCCGTAGGGGATGCGTCCTTGGTTCCCATAAGTGGGGCCAGGTTGATAGTTTGATTGTTGACAATTGTCGTAATCAGGGATAGGTCAATAGGAGGATTACTAATGTTCATCGTAACTAGGTCCAGATCAGTAGTTGGACTGCTGACAACTTTCATAACAGGCCAGAGTGTAAATCAAACTGCTGTGGGTAACTTGGCTGAGGGCAAGGCATTAGATTATAATAAGGCTGGGGGTTGCTAGGCAGAATATGGCAGGACTGAATAATTGCCCTAAATTAAGAAGAACAGAAGCCATGGCGGTATGCTTCCACTCTTTATTGGGAGGAGTGAAAGTAGCAGACAGATGATGCAGAAACTGAACAACTTTGATAAAGGTATATCATTTGTCTAAGATTGGAGGCATGACATTGTAAAGCTCACGGAATGGCTTCACCACGAAGGTCATTGCAATACAAATGTCAGATTCCACTAGAACACCTTCCCCAATTAGCAAAGAGCTTACACCATAAAACGGTCAGCAAATTCTGTGAGAATCTCATTATGTTGGAACCCAATAGTCAAATATTTAGCCTTTTGATGTGACATTTTTGTGTTACCCCCAAACAGCCGCAGCACAGTATTATTTATTTCTTGGTAAGTTATAAGCTTATTGAAAGATAGCATGCGACTTGATTGGTGCACCCTGACATCTAAGGTGGATATTAATAGTTTAGCTTTATGCTGATCCAAGGCGCCTTCTGCTATAAAATAAAACCATTTTAAGAAGCCATGGATATTCCCATTGCAATCAAACAGAGGCAGCTTATAAATACAGACCTCCTCCTCCCACTCATAATTGAAACCTTTTGGGGCATACTGTGTAATGCGTAGAGGTACATAAGCAGTCTCTTGCTGAGAAGCTGGACCAGAGGATGTTGGGTTGTCCACTGATTTAAAGTAACGTGGACCTTTTTGGTGGGCAGTAATGCCATCTCTTAGGGAAATTGGCTCTTCAAATGTAATCATATCCAGAGCTGCCCTCCTGGGTGTAGTAGCTCATGCCAGCGTCATATTTTTTATTGTATAATTCTCTCCAAGCAGCACATTGTCGCCCTTCCTCTTTCCAATGAGGGGGCTGGGAGGTACCGTTTAATTTCCACTCTGTGCAATGCAGTCATTTTGGTAGTGTCATCCAAGCAATTAGCGAGCTGCTTGATTTGTAGTCCAAGAATTCACATTTGACTAAATGTGCTGTCAAGCAGGTGAATAACATCATTCCACTTCTGAAGAAGCTCATCCTGTTTTTTGGGTACCGCGTTAAAGCATTTTTGAGTTCCTCATATTTTTTGGTGCAGTGTTTAAAAAAGGTTCCCCATTAAAGAAGACCTGATATGACATGGCTGGCAACTGGAAATTTTTACTTTTTTTCTAGTAATTGATCAAAGGGCCCCTGTAGTGAGCACTAATGTTATAATTTTTGGCAATACATTTGGGTTACACCATAAAGATCACACTGGTTTGACCACCAAACAATGGATGGATGGTGTGAGGATCATCTGTCCTCTGAACAAATGAAAGATATAAAAAAGTACAAAGCAATAAGCTATAAACACAGTATTTTATTTATCTTAATAAAAGCAGATTTCTTTTGCTTTGCGTTCTAGATCTTCTCAAGAACCTCCTCCTCTAATTGCCCCATTTTGCTTATATATCAGTGATTTTGGACAATACCTCTTCCTTGGCCTAGAATATTCAGGTCTGATGTATTTCATTGGTTCTGACAGAGTATGTTATTCCTAAATTTCTATCGCCTTACTTTGAGACAATCTGATTGATATTTTTTAAAATGTCAACATCACCTTATTGCCTTATTTGGAGGCAATCCAGTAAACCTGTTCTAACAAATATTGCCTCATCTCAAGGCTTGAATAATTGTACATAGTCATCATGGTCAGCAAATTTTTGTTAATATTCTGTAGATATTCAGGGCCGATTGTCCAGTCATATCAGAATCTTAACATTACCATTGATGGCTGGTCTGCCAGCTAAAACGGGCACCGGACAAAAGTTTCCCCAAAGCTTCCTCACCTTCTGATATGGCTTCCTAGGCTGTTAGCTGAGGTGCCATATTAGGAATTTTTTATCTTTAATAAATACTTTGTTTGGCCCATTTGCAAATAAAGATGCGTGGTGGCTCCCATTTTTTGGGTTGGGAACCACTAGTGCTAAAAAACAATAGCACTGATGGCTATATTATTAGTTTTGGTAAAGAGGTGAAAGAGTTTTGATAAAATTTTGGTGAATAGTACTGGAGAGTGGGAGAGAGACGCGTAGCAGGTCAAAGGCCTGCTATTGCTCTTCCTTCCACTGAAAGGATATATCTTTCTTCAGTAGATACACTAGAGTCTTGGAGGTGTCTGCAAAATGGGGAAAAAAGGCAATAATATCCGACCATCCCTAAGAAAACTTGTACATCATTTAAAGATATAAGGAGGTCATCTTAACAATGGCCAAGACCTTGTCATCCATTGGAAATATTTTTGCTTACTTGCTTTATGGCCCAAAAATCTATCTCACTCTGAAATAAAGAGCATTTTGATGGCTTTAGTTTTAATGATGATTGCAATAACTACTTAAAGGCTTGCTTGGGATGATCTAGATGGTTGATAAAGGTTCAAAAAATGGCAATATTATTGTGATAAACTAGAACATAGGAGCGCTTTAAAACGCCCAAGATTCTGTCCATGGCGCGTTGGAAGGTAGCAAGGGCTTTACATAACCCCTGCAGCATCTATATTGATCTATTAGTCCTTCACTTGAGATGAGAGTGCATTTTCACAATTTTCTGGTGACAAAATTACTTGCCAGTACCCGCTGTCAAGATCCATAGTTGAAAAATAATGGGATCCCAACATCAAGTGTAAGGATTTATCTATATGCGTCAATGGATAGCTGTTTTTTCATGTAATAGAGTTGAGGCAGCAATAATCCATGACAAAACGGTGAACCATCCTTCTCCTGAACTAATAAGAGTGGGGAAGCCCATGGGCTATTAAAAGACAGTAATAAACTGGCCTTCTCAGGTGTTGTAACTCTAAGGCCACTTGAGCTTTCTCCACTTTGGATTTTCAGTATGGACAGGATTTGAATGGAGGGTGAGCCTCAGTCTCAATTTGGTAAATTACCCCCAGAAAATTTTCTCATAGTCACTTGGTCCTGAGGAAAAATATATACATACTCCTTAAGGAGGCCTTCAACAATCTGGCATTTGTGAGGGGTAAGATTATCTCCAATCCTGATTTTGACCAGAGCTATGTTGTGTAGTGGATCACATCCTAAATTTTTTATTTTTATTTTTATTTAACAGAGCACATCCTAAATTTTTTAATGATCCAAAACAGCTCTCATTATCAATATTTTCAATGGGACATATATTTACATAAGCAATAGGGGCATGCTGAGGGACTTGGAGGTATGATTCTTAAATTCCCTAATAATATAGAGATAAATTTACCATAGGTGAGATCCAGAATCCTTGGGCAGGTCAACACTCATTTATTGAAGGGTTTGGGTGTCCACTTAGCTCCAAAATTTGATTATAGGGTTAATAATCTGGATCCCCAAATCAACAATAACTTGTGAGCCAGAGGGTATTGTGATAGGATGAGGGGCATACAGAGGGATCTTATCTTGGGCATCCACAGCCTCTGGTGTAACTTGGGTTTTCCCCCTAATACTTGTTATTTAACTTTGCAAATGGAGAATGGGTATTCAAGGAGTCATGAGAATTTTCTGGGGCTCTATTACTTTTGATGGAAATTTTGAATATTAACGAAATCTGATACCTTAGTAAGGGTAGGTACTTTTTCTTATAGATAATGATTTGATTAAATTCCCGCATCAATTGGACCCCAATAAGCAACTCATATGTATAGTTTTCTAATGAAATGGCGGGGCAATAAGTAAAAGTTTTAAAATTGAAGGGGTAAGGCAGAAAATGCCCCTATCGCCTTAGTTGACTGATTCAGCCATCCCATGTTCAGTTTTGTGAATCAAGTCTGGAACCATTTGTATCTTTTGGATAAGTCAGGAGAAATAACGTCAATCAAGGATCCTGTGTCAATGCCCTTCAAGATTTAGCCTTATTTAGACTACCTCTACTCGAAGCACTGAAGAGCAAAAGGAAAATTAACAGCTAGTAAACTTTTATGGGGATTTTTAGTGAAGCGAGTGGAAGATTCTTCTGTGGCCAAGATTGGGGTGTTCAATGTGTTTGAAAAGTTTTATCTGCCAGTGCTTGGCTTTTCATAGAAGACTGAACGCCAAAGTTTGTTTGGGTAACTGAACAGCATAAAAGCAAGAGAGCTGTAGATTATTATTCTTTAAATTTAATAGGCACGTCAACTCCTGCAGGAGCAGCTAACACAAAACAGCCTGAAGTTCTGGTAATAGAGCTAGATCTAGAAAAAGGGTCTTGTGGCACTTGATTTCTGTCAGCATAGGGATCCTCTTGCCCTATACTGGTTGATATTTTGCCAAGTTATATTGAAGGACGCAATAAATGCCTACAAAGTGGTTGTTCTCCTGCAATGGGTATAACAGTTGGGTCAAACTGATTGTTACATTTTGACTCAAGATTCAGAAATTCAAATCTTGAGTCAAAACACTTTTTAGGTTTTTGCAGTTTATGCGGGGTCCAGCGCTGGACTGTGCCCCTCCCACACTATTATTAGGCTCTTAGGGGCCTAAAGAATAGTGCAGGAGGGGCTCCCTGAAGGGCGACCTTAAAAGGTTGAGCCCATGTGATTCTAAACTTAGTTCAGAATTTTTCCTCATTTCCCACCCTCACGTGGGATTCTCTGGTGGCCTCGGGGCTGCCCTTGCCTTGTCTTACCTGGTATCCCGTAGCGAACCAGATTTTGTATCCTTAACAAAATATTGGAATTTGGCATCAAACCTGATCCACCATATACTCTGGTTTTTTTATGTCTCAGTCGCGGTGCCCTATGTTATCAGGATTGAATTTGTCCGCATGTTTATTTTCATTAATAAATAAAACAAGGCTAATTTTGGGGTCAGATCCTCACATACTTTGTCATCTTTTCTCAATTTTGAATTTCTCTAAATCTTAGGTTGAATTGGTGAGTATGATGAATCAAAGCGCTTACCTCGAGGGAACCTCATATTAGATAATCATTTGGCGTCCATCACCAATCCTAAGGCAAGATGGCAGTCAAAAACTGGGATGTTTTTGATTGTTACAATGGGTGCAGTATAATTCAGGTGTAGGTGAATTGAGGGGGTATAACGGCTAACACTTGGAGCTGGGCTTATTGTTGTTAGGATGAGGTGGCTCAGTGGGTTTATGTAGTTTGGCCTAAATTTCCAAAATAGCTTCTTTGATATGGAGGAGGGACGTCAAGTTGGATTTCACCGACTTTAGATAAATTAAAATATTAGGAATTTTTTTAAATGGTGAAAACAAGTCAGTGATAGCATCATCTATCATAAGACAATTCTCTGTGACCAGAGTCTAAGACTTGATGTAAAAACAGTGGGTGAACTCATTGATAGTTTCTCACCAATTAAGGCTGATTCCCATGAAGACTGTTTTTGGTTGGATAGAGTTAGGTTACTCCTTAATTCCTGAAGCAAGGCAGGTTTGGTGTCAGTCCAAGTATGGCAATGCATTAGATAGGGGGCCATAATGTCTTAAGCCATGCTACTAAGACAATTTGTCAGGTTAAGCTATTGATGATTGATTACTTACTTCATAGAGCTTTTATAGTAATATAAGGAACAAAATATGCTTCTCTCTCCAGGGACGTACTTTTCTTTGAAAGAGGATTTAAATGTACCACTTGGAAAGGGATTGGAGGTCAAATGACATGTACCAATACTGGGACTTCACTTTTTCTTAACAAAGAAGCGGTATCTTAGGAATATGCTTGAGGATTAAGTGCATCCACTTGACTCCTCAGATTATTAATATCATCAATAATTAATTCTACTTGTTCATGAGTGGCACTGAAAGCTGGTTTTTTGGTGATGAGTTGGTTTAATTGCTGTATTTTATTTTAAAGTTGTATTGGTGGCTTGGAGTTTGAGTTGATGTTATTCAGTGGCGAGCACCCTATGCTTTAACCCACATACCACAGCAGGTAGGTCTGCCAAGGTCCCAAGGCGTTTATGATGAGAAGTTAAGGAAACTTTGGGGGAGAGGGAAACTTTATCCTGAGTGAGTTAAGTTCCCTGGGCGATGCGTCCTAATTGGACATCAAAGTATTTAACTTGATGAATTAACGCCTGGAAGCATTTTTGGGGTGACCTGGGTCAACACTGGGTCCTGGAGGTCCTCTTGGCCCAGGGGGTCCCATCCACCATCCTGTTTGTCATGACCAGGGGGTCCTTATTCACCATCCTGTCCGTCATTAACAGGGGTTTCTTGTTCACCATCATGCCCATCATAACTGGTGGGTCCGTGCTCACCAGGAACTCCTTGTGGTCCTAAAAAGTGGAAGCTATTCTGGACATCATGTACTCCATAGATCATTTCTTCCAATGACTGGAGGCGTTCGTCCACAGAGGTGATAAAGCTATCAAATTCAGCTTGTGATTTGTGGGTACAATCTATGACCTAATTATGGATAATGAACTATAGTTGATTAAAACAATTAGTGAGTTCCGTCCAAACAAAACTTATGATTCCTTGATCCAGATGGGTAAACACATCTTGTATCTCATTGATAAGCTGTCAATTTTCAATAAAGCTTTTTGGTTTTCACTTCCAGACTGGGGGGCAGATTGGTAGAATTAGAGGAGCTGATATTGTATTGTTTCAATAACTTCAAGTAGCAGAGCAATTCCTGATGATGGAACCTAGCTACTCAGAGTAGATGGTACAAGGCGGGATGTACAAAGTGACGCAGATAGCGTTCCATACATCCAGTTCCAACCAGATCCACATTGAGCAAAGAATTTTGAGCCAGTATCATCATAGGAGCTGGTACTGCAAGAGCCCATCTTCTATTGGCTTGGCCTCCAGGCAAAGGCCCCAGATATGTGAAGCTGGAGAACTTCAGAAAAGTCTGATAAGTGTAAGTTATATTGTTCTGCGGATAGAGCGTAAAGGGTCAACTCCTATGACAGGGGAAATAGGATGTTGTAGTTCGCCACTCTATCTCCTAAATGCATATTGCTTGCTAATCGCTGAGATGGGCAGCTTCATGATCAAAAGCGTTTTTTGAAGCCAAATCATTATTGTCTATTGTTTATTTTATCTTTTAATATATTTTCACTATGAACTCAAGGTGTACCTTACAGGGAGCAACAGTTTTGTCAGGACCATGGGTGCAATACCATGTATCCCTCAATTTATTAAAGCCAGGGGACCCAAAGCTCCTGTGTGTTGGAATATACATTGTTGCTTTTCTTGGTCAAAAAGTCTTTTACTTTCAGGTACTATATCTGGAGTGGTAATTCTAAATATGCTGACCAGTTTTTACTTAAAAAAGGTGAAAAGAGAGAGTAACGTTTATTAGCTTACTTCACAATATAAGGAAAATCAGGAAATTGTCTCAGTAAATATTCAAGCAGCCCAAGCTAAGATCTATAATTATTACAAATCAAGGATTCTGCAGCAGTCTAGTTATATTGGTCAAATAGGATTCACTTACTGAATAGATTGGGTTTAAACTCTGAGATTAGGAAGCTCTGAGGGAGCAATAGTAGAATACATAAGTTTGAGTTGATCCCTGACTTTAAAAGCCATTAAATTTCGTTTACAATTATCCTCAATAAATGTTTGGACTTCTTGATCAGATTGAGACCAATTCCCTTAACCCGAAACATCCATATCTATAACATGGTTAGAAATCCTGATATACACTTTAGAAGGAAGCATATAAGGTTCAACAAGACTCCTCTTGAATTTTCAAAGATACTACCACCAAATATACTTCTTTAAGTTGGTTCAATTATTGCCATCAGTATTATTTATGTATTTTTTAAGTTACCACCAAGTCATTGTCATGTCACTCTTCAAAGCCTTTTATGGTTAAGAAGCTGCTGTTTTATCCTTATTAAACATATAGTCAATGATAATAGAAAGAAGCTTCCTCCTGAATTTGACAACAAGATATAAAAATAAGCTGTTTAATATCATTTATTTTTGAATAGAACTGAGAATATTCTTTCAGCAAATACCAAGAACAGTTGCTCTTCAAAATATGACTTTATGCAATATAAATTGGTAATACAGTACTATTATATCATGTGAGAGAAAGTAATCTAGGGAAACTATAAGCAATGTGGAAAAAACTTATCTACTATTATTGCCTAATGAAAAACTGATTAGTCATTTAAGATGGCAGTACTAAAGAAATATAAATAGAGTTCATACCTGTCACCTCAGTTTTTACCCTAGGTCTCATATTGAGGGAGTGAAGTCATGAATACCATTTATGAGGGTAACTCCTTGCCCAGGGTAGACTTGACGCTAAAATATCATCAGTGTTAGGGAAACGGCATATAAAGTTTAGACTGCACTGCCAGTTGGGATGAAAAAGCACCTATAAAGCAAGCCAGAATTCCAGAGGCATTGCCACCTGGATGAAGTTGGCTTGTGCAGAGAGAAGTGTGATTATTGAGCATCATTGAACTGAAAACATAAGAATGAACCCAGCGTTAAACCAAGCTGTTGCAACTCTGGACCCAGTAGGCCTTGCTTCTGGAAGTTAAATGATTGTATTTACTGTTTTAGTATTTTCCATAGGAAGGTTTAAAATAAACGGATGCAAGGGGCGGATCCTTTCTTGAAGTGGAGAAAAATGGGCCCACATGATCCAATATCCTGCTGGTGAATGGCCTCACCGATGTGGTTGAATTTCCAAAAATTTCTTATATGGTATTCCCAGTTGGCTACAGTAGGAGCTGCAGTTACTATCGTGACTAGTATTGTACAGCCAATGTAGGTCCCAAAGGGCCACATTGTTAGTGCCATAGAGAGTTTAGCCAAGAAAAATTTGAAATAAATCAAAAATTGAATACCCAGTAAGATTTTTAATAATGGAAAGAAGAAAATTGATCATCAATTTTCTCAGTGTGTTACAACTGCTTGAATAGATGGTTATTTGAGTAATAGCTTAGTAAAGCATGGGTTTGGGGCCCTCAAGATTCAACCTAACCTGGCAAACTTTAAAGGGAAGGGTAAAAACGGATTCAATTTAAACTGACTTCAAAGGAGTCATCAGTGGGCTAACTTGCTGTCAGTTCAACCTCAGATGCCTGACTTTCAGATTCACTGCATTTATGATGGTTAGTGTGATGGCATTGCACCTGATGGGTAACTGGAACCTCCCAAGGCCACCCCACATAGGTGCAGTTAAAATGGTTGAAATGGGTTTGGGATACCCAACCAACCCACACCTGGTCGTTTTGGCATCCATTTGGCCAATTGAGATGCATCAAACAAAAGTCCTGATTTTTGAGGGGATAAAGTCAAGCCATCAGCAACATTTAACAATGAAGGTGCATGCCCGTTGGGCTTTGTCCCCAATGTTTTCAAGGGGAGTTCCAAATTGGACACAACATTACCTAATGGGCCAATGCCATTGGCGATTTTAACTAAGGATTCATCACTGGGAACATTCATATTAAGAGATACATGCCTGTCATACTTTGTCCATAATGTTTTCAAAGCAGTTTTCAAACTGCCAACAACATTTTTCAATGGCCCAATGCCATTGGCAAGTTATTTCAAGGATTTTATGCTTGATTTTCATGTACTGAATGTGCAAGCCCATCAGGCTTCATTACCAAGAGTTTACAGCTTTGTGACCTTGATTTTGAGGGCTCAGTGCTATCAATTTCATAAGAACCTTTCAGCTCATGGAGTGGTGGCTCCTGATTATTTCAGCGCAAATTTCCTCAATCCACTATACTAATTTGGCAGAGGCAATTGTGAGAACAGATGGCGGAATCTTCAGAGGAAGGGTTTTTACCCAATGCTCATCTACAACATGGGTAAGATCACCCTGTGTGACAAAATGGACAGCTTCCCTTTTTGAAACCTTTTTAGTGGGGAATGGGAACACTGCTCAATTTAGGCAGAGGGGACACTCCTCAGACTTACAATTAGTGGTTTTTAATCAAGAAATTGAGATGATACAAATATTATAAGTTCTCATAAAGAAGATTATCACCAGAGATATCCTACATTGACCCTATATAACATGCATGCTAAGATACTAAAATTTGGATAGTTTTTTTAATAATTAGATGAGCCAATCACAGTTTTTGTTTGTAAATCCAAGGGTAAAATAGTCCAAAGCTACTAGAATTGAAATAGATATGGGTGTGACACTTGATATAAGATGTTTTATCAAGAATCTAATAAAATACAATCCATATGATGCTATCACCAACAATCAATGTGAGGCTGTAGCTCATATTCTAATGCCTCTGGTTTACCATATTCTGTTTGATTAGAAGATAAAAGCATTATCAAGACCAATATACTATTTTTTAAATACCATTAGTACTTCAAAATAACCTTAACGGTTCTATAATCCTTCCCTATTTTTACTATAGTTTTAAGTTATAGCCTGAATTTATTTTAGGTTATTTGACTCTCTGTTCAGTGCTTATTTAAAAAATTTTGTGTGAACTTTTCCAAGATTAGTTGTAAAGTTAATTATATAGGACTTCAGTTGGGCTCCATTATGTCTAATAAGCAGAAATACCAACTTTTTAAAGATCAAAACTATCAAGTTACAAAGGCGCTATCTCAGTTCCAGTATATTTTATTTGGGGTTCCAACAAGTGTCACAACCTAATAATCCTTCATGGAGTTTTTAAAATTATGGTTTCTTTGGCACTTACCAACACTCTAGCATGCAAAAGCCAAGTTTGTGAAGTTTGTATAGTTTTTGCAAAATATGCTGTTATTATACTTATGTTTAGCATCCATATAAGCAGTGCACGCCTTGATCAAATACATATATATCATAGGCTGAGTTTTTATAATAGGAATATGTATCACATAAACCAACTTGTCAAAGCTCCTACTTCATTTTCAATAGGCTTAAATCGTTTTTCAAATCATTATGAGGACTTTAGCCTCATGGCCCTCACTTCCCATCATCTATGCTTGAGTATTGCCCTGTCACTACTTGAACTATTTCTAAAGTTTAAACTTACTTTTTACTTTAGTTTTCAGGGTGTGGTCTTTGGCCATCTTGGTAGCGTTTATCATGAGGCTGGACTGCCTTAAGTAAACAACAACATCTAGCTTTAATCTACATGCAGAATATATGATCATGCTTCTTATTAATATAAAGGATGCTCGTTTATATTCATTTTGTTAACCTGTTCTTTTTCTTTTTGCAAGAGTTGCAAAAATTTGTCCACATGAAGTCCAATTAAAAATGATCCTAAAAGATTCTTAATATAACATATTATTGATTAACAGGTTAACCTCTATATGTAGACTGTTAAAAATTGTTTGAAATTATTTATGGGAGCTGCCTATGGCATGATCACATATTAAATAATTTTTTCTTGATTCAATTAACTATAAATCATCATATAAGTTTGACGACAATAGGATAAAGGCTGTTAGTGTTAAAAAGTTAACCTTATCGGTTTATTATGGTGATTCGATAATTATACCATCGAGTTCGTTATTGCTCAAGCGAAGATTGAAATTCAGGGTAACGAAGGAAGACTTGTTGACAAATCCACTATAGGTTCGGAGGATCCTAATAGAAAGAATGATGGGTTTCCAAAATAGTCTCTTAATATTACTTTCAAATAAAAATTCTAAAGTAGGATGAATAGTGCAATTGTAGTAGCACGTATCGCCCAGAATTGAACTCAAATCAGTAGACACCTTGTTGAGAGGTAACACAGGATGTTCAGGTTTATTAGGTCTGAACTCGATAACGTAAAAGGTACCATTATACATCTTTCTCTGTTCCGCAACCATAGCGCTTGGAAGCCAAAATTTGCGGTCAATTTCCTTGTCACAGATCTCCAGTTGACCTAAACTTTGACAGTCCGGACTGTTGTTGATACAATAATTAGACATATGGCACTCAGTGAAATAAGGATTTTGTAAACTCCAGTGAGACTTGTTTCCAAGGATCATTGGTTGATTTAGCTGATAAAATTCTTCCGCTTTAACTACAGTTTTAGCTTTGTTAATGTAGACAGGGTCATCCATCTTTTTATACACTTTTCTGATAACAAAGGGCAAGGCGAAATAAATAAAACCAAAAGCAAAATAAGGGATAAGCAATCCAAGCAAGACCATTAGTTTTCATCACCTTTCTCAAGCGTTTATATGTATATTATCAAAGCTATAGTTACCAAGAATGCTTAATAATTCTGTGTTTTATTTTATCATTCAGTTTCAAGTAAGAAAATTAATAATAAAAGTAAGGTAAATGTATAAAAATCTTAGACTTTAAACTTTATCATACTTTATTCGTAGTGTAGATTTCAAAATCTTTTATTCTTCAATAGTGAGCAAATAATTAGTGCAGTTTGCACTTAAGCTAATAATAAATATTTTAGCTATATTATTTCAACTTTAATTGTTTTTTGTGTAAGGACTAGATCATTTCTTGTAAAGGCACTTTTGCTATAATACTATCAAAAGGTAAACTTGTATAGTTTACATCAGTTCTCGCTTCCCTAAATACTAAAAGACTTAGTAATACTTATTCTCGACATATAAAATAAACTGTTAGAATTCTTTATAAAAGTTTGAATTTTATTATAATAAATAAAACAATATCATAGTAGCACACTACTTGATATTCCACATGTAGATAAACAAAGCTCAAGCTATGATTTATTAAACCTTTAACAGTACAGGTAGATAATATATAGTTAATTTAACTAAAAGCAGTACTTTGCTATTAATAATATTCATGAGTTATTATATGAGTTAGTATATAATCTTAATATGATAACCTACTAATGAGCTTAATCAAATTTAACCAAATTAAGATCAATATATATTTATATTGGGAATATATTCTTTTGTTACTTATCTTATATCTCTTTGATATATTATTTTAATTAAACCTTACTTGTTTAGCACTATAATTCTATAAGTGCTCTATATAACCTGGATATCATAAGAAAAGTTTATAGATAACCTATCCTGAGGAAGGTACCCCAGTGGAGAGTATGAAATCGATAACCACTGCCTCCCAAATTTGATCCCGGTAGCTGAACTTTGGTAGGGTATTTTTTTCTAAAGATTCAGCAGTAGCAGGAACTACCCTGCACAACCACCCAAATCTTCCTTTTTGATATATGTCCTATGGCTGGGGGTAAGTTCAAAGTATGAGATCATACCTGATGAGCTTAAATAATTATGGGTGTGGATTGTTTTTGCATAGGTTGACTAATGAAATTGACTAGATTTAATAAATTTAAAATGAATTATTGCAGATGGCAATCAGTATTTTTATTATAGATTGGCCAATTAAATCAACTAGATTTAAAATGATTTATTGCAGATAGCAATCAGTAATTTTATTATAGATTGGCCAATTAAATAAACTAGATTTAAAATGATTTATTGTAGATGGCAATCAGTAATTTTATTATAGATTGGCCAATTATATCATTTGATCGATAATATATATATCAAATCTTAAGAGCATGATAATGTATTTTACTTTCTAGAAAGGCACAATATTGGCACAGTGTGAACAATCAGTTAGTCATTACCCATAATAATGGTACACCTACCTGGTGGGTGAAAGACATATATCATGCACTTGAGCTTTTTACCATAAGGTAAAAGCTCTAAATCATTTTTAGCTCTATATCATCAATTAATTAATGATAAAAGGGGATGGAGGAAATTATATTCATCCTAGCCAGAATTAGTTTTGAACCTGTTACAGCATTTTTACCCCACCTTAGCTTGTGGTTACAGGTGTGCGCAACTACACCTGGAACTTTGGTAGGGTATGATTTGACTGTGTTGGCTTTGTGCACTAATGCTCTGAACCATGATAGTGAATAGAAAGGAGGCCCATGTAGTTCCTAGCCTATCAGAACACTGCATATAGAGGTTAACTGGGATTTATCCACCTTTCTATTAATTTCAATTTTCCTATTTTACCTATTAATTTATTGTATTTCCCTGCCAAAGCCCACCTCAAATAATTAAATAGATAACCTATTCTGCTGTATTTCTCTACCATAGGTAGCCAGCTATAATCCAAGGTATAAAAGTCATGTAAATCTATAACATATATAAAGAGGAGTATCTTGACTGATAAATCATTGAAACAATTGAACAATAGGTTCATAATCATTTCTGCATCATCAGAAACTCATTTTTAATACATATATACATATATTTATATATATTAAAAAGCAACATAATTGTATTAAAAAACTTTGCCTCTTTTTATTTTTTTATCCAAAACACTAACTTCCAATCCAAACTAATAACACTAATTTATTCCCTTTCTTCTGTCTAAATTAATTAAATCAACATATGTTATCTAAAAATACCTAGATTTATTATTTCACTTTTATAGGTATTTTTCCTTTTCCATCAGTATGACAATGATATTTAAAGTATTAATGTGGAGGTGGTGCCTCATACTATTGTTTCCATCATAACAGATGAAGTTTGCCAACTCTAGTTCTTCTATCTCATATATGATATGCAGTTACTGGTTAAGGAAATGTGTGAACTAATTCTAAAGCATGTGGTAGAAAACTGGTAAGAGTCCTCTATCATGTTCCATATAATTGAGGGTGATAATTATATTAGCTTCACTGTTATTATCATTTATATATCTCATCCCTTTACATATAGTAGTTTATATGAGCTTGTAGCAGTTTTACAACTAATTAAGTTTTTCTTTGAGGTTTACTATGATGTGGAGCTCTATGTTAGTATTAATACTGAAGGTTAATCCAAAAAGAAGCTTCACTATAGGCAGGACCTTTCTTGAGGCTATTTTGACATGCACCTACCATATAAACCTGAAAGGTGATCTTCCAAATCAACCCTCCCTCATTTTAATACCACCTCACACCTCTAACAGCCTTCACCTCTATTTGTTCCCCTGGAGCTCCTGGAAAATTTTATACCAGATATACCTGTTCTAAAAAGAGGAAACAAACAAGTATGCAGAAGTAAATATATATGCAACTATCGTGCTATCTACCATGCTGTAGGAAATAAGTGCTACCAAAATAACCCTAATGTGCATTGAGCAACAGAGTCTCAATATAAGAAAAGTAACCCTGAAAGAAGATTAAAAGGCAAGTACTTTCTATATAATAGGCCAAGGCTCACTCAAGCATCGCATATAACCCTGTTACAGTTTATAAGGCATTCACCGCACCTCGGTGTACCATAGATCACAAATGTTAATATTGCAATATACTCAAATGGAAGATTAAGTCCACTGGTATGTGCTGCATCACAGGCAAAGTGCAGTTCCCATCCTTAAAACCTCTTCTTAAGCCTTCCTACAGCTTGTTAATGGACAGCCACCATGATAATACCCTTTCAAGAACTGTATTCAGAAGCACAACAGTTTCTTCAATATGATAAACTTGGAGCTAAGTAGGTTCTACAAGTTAGCTTCATACCAACCTTAAAAGTTTAATGTCAGATGAACTACTTATAATCAAGTCTTCTGCCAGCACTTCAACATAAAATTTAATTACTGCAAGCTAATTTTGTGGTGAAGATGAAAGGAAATTGAGATTGAGGTTCAGCAATTTTTATGAAGTCAAACAGGAATTGGTCAAACAACTGCAAAGGATGCTACTCAGTGTCTCAGCTACATAAATGATTTGAAACCAGCTCTGGACAGGTACCTCTAACCTGTAAGGAGTTTAAAGTTGTCATCCAAGCTGATAGAAAGACTGGGGATACTCAAGGAGGTCACTTTTTTGTACCAACAACAAATTAGGATGCTCTGGTGATTGTTAGTCAGCAATTCAAGTTGCTAGACATTGTGCTGCAGATCATAACAACATGTTGTGAAGCATTATTGAGATCCACCATTTATATGCTGAATTGCAGTGCCCAATTCTATTCTTCCATGGAGAGGATGGGTAGTCCTGTCATGGTTGAATGACATGATAGTGGGCATCAACCCCAAGAATAAGGCTGGGCGGCTGGATGACCAGGTGAAACTTCAGGCCCTCTCTAACCTCAAGCACACATTAGACCAATGCTGGGTACAAGCCAAATATGCCCTGGTTGGTACTAGTGAGGTGCATAATGCCAGCCCCTTGCATCAGCCCAGGCGTTAAAACGGACGAGTTACTCAATTAACAATGATGGTTTGATTTGGTTGATTAAGGAATGGGGGTTTGAAACCTTTTCCATTTACAAAATTATGCGTTTGGGTAGAGTACAACTTTAATTGATTACTTGAGTGAAGTCAGTTTTGGTGTATTCTACTAATTTTGATAAAATTACGTGTTATTGGTAAATCAGTGCTTGGGACTGCTTCAGTAGACCCTGAATTACCCCAACAATGTTTAAATTTGATTTTCATGACCAGCATTACTTTTTAGTCAACTTTTATTAATAAAGTTTCCCATTTTTCCCATTTTTATTAAATTTTAACTTGTACAATCCTGTACATGGACCTCTTCAATGAGGTCTTATGCTAAATTAGCTAATTCATTTTTAATATGATTAGGTTATCCCCTTGTGCACTTGTGGGTTATCCAGATTCCCTCTTCAACCTGGGACGCTTACCACTTCTCCCTTGTTGCACCACGTCATCTTTGGTTGGTTATATCTATAAATATTGCACTCCTCTACTTAAGTTACTATTGCCCCGGCACCCTCTGCTGGGCTCTAGTACATTTTGTACTCATGGCTAGTTCCCTAGTGTGGGCCCTGTGCACCAAGCACTATCACGCTGAGAACAGGAGAGTTATAGACACTCTATTTACAAGTCCATTACCCTGCCTCAGCATGACCCTTAGACTAGGCCACCTGTCAAGATTTTAATATTACTGGGCAATAAGCTGTGTTACGGTGAATTGTTAATTAGATGTGAAGTGAAGTGAGATCCAAGGGCGAGTAATAGGTTAGAGAAATGCAAGGTGAATCAAATGAATCAATTAGGGTTTGGTAATTGAGGAAATACCGTTGAAGCCTCGATGATCAAACAAATTCTACATTAATAGCAAATTGAGATTGACTATGTGAAATGTGTCAAATCTGTTGAGGAATACCGAGGTTTAAGGGTTGAGCGAGAGAGAGAAGGAAGGAAGTTTTTATAGTATAAGAAGGAAGAGAGGAAGAAAGAAGAAGTGAGTAGGAATAAGTAGGGAGTGTAAGCAGAGAGGGTCTGCAAGTTAGATCATATTAAAATAATTAAGTAGCACATCTGGGGCGATTGCCTCATATTTTTATAAGTTTATTACATTTAATTTTGGGACCAACAATATCCATATTGTTTGGCCGTTGCTCAGTGGGCTAAACCCTATGCAACTCATTCAGCGGAAATAAGCCATATCCGCCAAAAAGTTTATAGTGGTGCTCAATACAGGGGGCTCATTGATCAACTAATAACAACTTCCTCAATTGCACCTATGGCACAGCCAGCTTGCTTTGATGGGACACTACCACTGGTGATTGAAATATCTCACTATGGGGTGCTGAAGCTTGCTTTGGATACCTTACTTCAGGCGCAAAAAGTGCTTTTTCATGAGAATAAGAATATTACTGAGCATCTCAACCATGCCTTCCACCAACTGCTCCTGGTAGGTGACCATGCCAACCTCTTGAGCAGCACAACGGAGAAGCTAGAGTGTGCAGAGTATAAATTAGGTAAGGTTGTTAAGGAAAAGGAAATCTGCAGTGACAGGCTGCCCCCATTTAACCGTGATGGTAACATGCATGGGTTTTTCAAGCAGTTTGAATTTGCAATAGTGGGGGCTTCTAATTGACAAAAAGCTAAACTGTTGTTATCTGCGTTGGATGTTTCAAATGCTGATCAAGTTACTTTTTATCTTAAAATCAGTACTGTAGCTTACCAAGAGGTGAAGGAGATTGTAATCCGCCTTTTTTTGGGGGGGGGGGCAAAGCAAAAACGGCTCAGCGCAACGCAGATTTTTAACAATATCCTTTCAAAAAATTGAGTCTTTAATACAGTTTATAGAGTGATTCACTAATGAGGCTCATGTGTTTTTGGGTGCAAATGTCTTATATAATGAGGAGGTGGGCATAGAAATGATGGCGGTTATCAAGCTCTACTGCGAAGTGCATAATGCTATGGCATACACTCTTCAGGAGGATGCGGAGTTACTCTAATCCATCATATACACTGTTTATCCGCCACCTTTAGCGCTCCCAATGTGGAGCGGAAGCATCCTGTATCAGCCACTGATATTCCACTAAATGAAGGATCCCACCAATATGGGGCAATTGGTGGGTAACTCCTTGGCCACTTAACTCATGGGTGGGTCCTTTATGTCCCTATTATGATCAAACCGCTTATCCTTGGGCCCATAATTAACCAAGGTTCAATAGTAGACCTAGACCTTCTGTGGTGTTTCACAGATGAGGGCCGGTCCCAAACGCTTGTTTCTCATGTGACCAAACAGGTCATTATGCGGTTAGTTGTCAGGCCAAACCAAGGGTCCATGCAGTATCCGTTGTCCCATATGAACAGGGAAAAGGGCGATAAGAGTAGAAACGAGACGCTCTGCTTCTGCTGATTCAAATGTAATTGTCCCTGATGTTCATCATGAATCACTTTGTGTCAACTCTGTGGCACACTATGAGGATTTACTATACCAACAGATCCCTTACCACCTTTTGGCCTCAAGCTGAGGAAGAGACCCCAATATGCGGACATGGGGTTCTGCCAAGACGTGTATAATCTGTACGCCTGGAAAATCCTTGAGCGGAATGGTAAAGTCAATGGTGAACCCTCCACATATGTCGCAGTTTTGGAGGGAGTGGAGGTGGTGATTCCTGTAGAAAAGATTGCTCAAGAGTATCCTCATGTTGGGCTGGTATGTACACTTTTCTGGATAATCAAACGCCCTTGAACGTTTATGTATTAAATACCAAAGGTTCTTCTTACTTGGAATGAACCTACTGTGACATATTAGTACAGAATACCAAAATTTGGGTGATCATTGATACAGGCGCTCCTGTCAATATTATATCCACCAAACTTGTGGCTAAGCTTCCGCTGAAGCCAGATGTGGACCACCAAGTAGTGTATGGAACTGCGGGGTACAGAGTACAGTGTCAGAAAGCACATATAGCTTATTGCCTTTGAGGTTCAGGTCAGCTGGTGCATCCGCTCCAGCTGTGGTGTTGCCTAATGACCACTATGACATGTTGATTGGGGCTGCATTTATGTGACACTTTGGGGCTTTGGTTAATATGGCGGACAAACCCATCAGTATCTTGGGACAACAGATCCCTATTTTACTTCCAGCGGAGTCCCAATGACATAATCTGCTCCGGTCAAATTAATCTTGCCTATAGCAATGATATAATTCCTGTAAGATATTGACAGATGAAGCGGAAGATCTGAACTCTTCCAAACCATATTTATGAGTACAAAGGGATTCCGCCACGAGCTGTGAATGCTTGGACTATCCCTTCTGGGAATCAGGTCATAATTGGGACAGAGCTCAAAATTGATATACCGGGAGGTCTGTACAGAGAGGTTGTGGGGCCTTATCAGCAATTGTGGCTCAAACCTCATGTGGCTCCTGGGTTACTGTTACTAGGGCAGGGGGAAGTGAAGGTGTTGCTAGCAATATGCAAAAGGAGGTGATGAAGGTTCAACAGCACCAAGTGGTGGCTTACCTGCGCCTGGTCCCTATTGATGAGGTCCACCAGGACATGACTTTGGTTCCTGGAAAGATCTTGTCTTGCCTCAAAAAAACAGCTTCAGCATAATGACAGTGGTTCCATGAGAGGCGCTAACTTGTCTATCAGAGGATCAGAAGGATAGGGTGATAGATCTTTTTGAGAAATATCACAGCATTTTTGCAACTGACAATAATGACTTGGGTTGCACTCATGGGGTTGTGCATTTGGTGGACACAGGAGATCACCCCCTATCAGGTCATGACCTATATGATGCTTGAAGGCAGCAGAAGAAGTTGTATCTGCAGAAATAGATACATTGGTGGAACAGGGAATGTTGGAGCCATCAAAGAGTCCCTGGGCATCTTTGGTGCTCATTATCAAAAATAAAGATGTCTCCAATCGAGTAGTAATTGATTATTGGAAGCTTAACAGCATTATGAAAAAAGACTCATACTTGCCTCTGTGAATTGATGATGCTTTAGATCAGTTAGGTGGGGCCAAGTATTTCTCTGCTATGGGTCTGATATCAGGGTACTGGAAGATCGAGTTGCCAGCGGCGGAACAAGAAAATTGCACTATAATTACCTCAAAGGGATTGTTCCAGCCTACACATATGCCACAGGGTTTTGTGCAATGCCCCTGCTACATTTCAGCGGGCTATGGACACTATTTTGGGTGACCTGAAGCTGTCTTGCATTCTTCTCTACCTTGACAATATCAACGTATTTTTGCAGACGTTCAAAGAGCATCTTGGACACCTGGAGAAAGTATTCCGCCACCTAGCTGATGCTGATATCAAGATTAAGTCCCAAAAGTGGCTCTTTTTTAAGGAACAATTGGAATACCTCGCCTTGTGGTAGACTCCAAAGGGCTTAGTCCTCAGCCAGCTAAGGTGGAAGCCATCCGCAAGATGACTCATCCAAGCAATAAGCGGGATATCCAGGTGTTCTTGGGGATGGTCAGTTACTACCAGCGGTTCATTCCCAACTTCAGCTGTATTGGGGCTCCACTCTTTGAGTTACTTAAGAAAAATGCTGCCTTAACTGGATGGATCAATGTCAAACCACTTTTGATGTATTACAAACCGCGTTGGCTACCGCGCCTGTTTTAAAATACCCAATTTTGAAAAAGAGTTTATTGTGCAATTGGACGCTTCAAATTCTGCTGTAGGGGCTGTGTTATCCCAAAAAGATGATGCCGGTGTGGAGCACCCCATTGCATATTGCAGCTGCAGTTTAACTGGCCTTGAACGGAATTACACAGTGACCAAGTGAAAGTGTTTAGTGGTAAGTTGTGCATATAAACAATTCCAGGTCTACCTCCATAGGGTGAAATTCAAAGTGGTAATGGATCATGCCTCCCTGCGCTGGCTACAGAATCTGCGGGAACCTGAAGGGCTAGCACAATGGGCTTTGAAGCTCCAAGCATATGATTTTGAGATCATGCATTGGCCAGGGGCAAAGCATCAGAATGCAGACTGTCTTTCCTAATTACCCACGGTCGCCATTACAGCAGATGTGGCAGACATAATGTACAAAAATGATTGTGGGCAATTATCATGATAAACCGCTGCCCGTGATCAAAGTGTTAGATGGGCTTAGGCAGGATACCTTATTGCGCAATGGGGAATTATATAAGCAGATGGGGGAATTGACGCTGAGTTTCCCAGAAACCCTCTGCCAGGCCTGCGATCATTATGGATGCCCATAGGGCGGTAAGTCATGGAGGGTTGAAAAGATGCTGGAGTTCTTGTGACACTGCTACTATTGGGAGAGTATGCACTATGATATTCTTGAGATGTTTGGTTGTTGCCATCAGTGCCAAATGGAAAAACCATTCCACCAAAAAACCACCTACCAGTTAGTTAAGCCTCAGTTTGCATGGCATACAGTTTCATCAGACGTGGTGGGGCCTCTGCTGACTGGCGCAAACTGCTCCAAATATATAATAGTTGCCATTGACCATTTGACAAGATGAGTGGAAGCAAGGGCTATTAAGGATTTGGGGGCTGTCACTACCATCAAGTTCATCCTGGAGTGTGTTATACAGCGCCATGGTTGTCCGCAATTTATCCTAACAAACAACTGAACCAAATTCACATCACATATATTGGCCAAGTCTAACGAGATCATGGCAATCCATGGGGTTTTAACTACCCCCTACCACCCTGAATCTAACGGTATGGTGGAATTGGTCAATGGGGCCTTGGTAAATATTCTACGCAAGCTCATAGATGAGCAGCTGTCAAACTGGAGCACCCTTTTATCCACCTCTGTCTTTGCATACAATATCAGCTACCACTCGGCAACTGGTATGAGTCCATTCCAATTGCTCTATGGACGACATCCAGCACTGCCTGCATTGCTTTACTCCTGTGTAGAGGATACCGGCGGTTTTGAGCCACACCGCTATTTGTCTACCCTAACAAACACGCTGATTAAGCTCCAAACTAAGGCATATTCCACTAGACTTGCTAAGAAGATTTGGGATCATGTGGCTGATCAAAGTAGATGCAGCAGTCTTACACAGTTTGAGGTGGGGGAATTGGTACTGTTTCATGACCAACATGGGTTCAGAAGAAGTAACAAGCTCGCCAGCATATGGAGCGGACTATTTGAAATCATCAAGAAGACTGAGGCTGATGCCTACACCATTAAGGAACCCGTGGGTGGTTGGATAATCAACTGAGTACATGCGATGTTCCTCTGGCCCTACAAGCAATAGACGCTTACACAGTGCATTCAAAAAGTTCTGGGACTAACGTTTTAAAAACACAACTTTACAAATAAATAAACTTTCTTTTATCATAATTTAACATACAACCTTTCCCTCTCTATACATATTTATATTGCTAAAACAATTGTTAAAAGGTATGCACATAGTTCCTATTTTGTATAACCATGTTTAAACCAGCTGTCACATTCTTCTGAATTGTCTCTACTTTATCAAAAGGATGAACCTTCAGTGCCACCTTCAGATTAAAATTATCCACCTTATTCACCAGATTTGGCTCTATCTGACTTCTTTCTGTTCTCTAATCTGAAGGTGGCACTGAAGGTTCATCCCTTTGATAAAGTAGAGACAATTCAGAAGAATGTGACAGCTGGTTTAAACATGGTTATACAAAATAGGAACTATGTGCATACCTTTTAACAATTGTTTTAGCAATATAAATATGTATAGAGAGGGAAAGGTTGTATGTTAAATTATGATAAAAGAAAGTTTATTTATTTTGTAAAGTTGTGTCTTTAAAACGTTAGTCCCAGAACTTTTTGATTGCACTGTGTATCATCTAGTCAAGGGGGGGTAATGTTGAGATTTCAATATGACTGGGCAATAAGCTAGTGCTCTGGTGAATTGTTAATTAGATGCAAAGCGAGCTCTGAGGGCGAATAATAGGTTAGAGCAATGTGAGGTGAATCAATCAAACCAATTATGGTTTGGTAATTGAGGAAATTCTGTTGAAGCCTTGATGACCAAACAAAGTCTAAATTGATACCAAATCGATATTGACTAAGTGAAATGTTGAATCCATTGAGGAATACCGAGGGTTAAGGGTTGAGCGAGAGAGAGAAGGAGGGAGGTTTTTTAGTAGAAGAATGAAGAGAGGAAGAAAGAAGAAGTGAATAGGAATAAGTAGGGAGCGTAAGCAGAGAGGATCTTCCAGTTAGATCATATTAAGGTAAATAAGTAGCGCAGCTGGGGCGATTGCCTCATACTTTTTATATAAGTTTGTTATGTTTAATTGAGGGACCAACTATCTCCATATCGTTTGGCCATTGCTCAGTGGGCTAAACACTGTGCAACTTGTTCAGCGGAAATAAGCCATATCCGCCAAAAAGTTTATATCACCCCTCAAGAAAACTGTCTCCACAGAAAGTTTTCAGCTTATCACATTATGGCAAGGTAAGGGATTTCAACCAAATTACTTACTTCTGCTCTATCTTTAATCTAATTTTGGTGACATATATACTATGTTAGACATTGAGAGGTTAAAATATATCAGGAACAACTAGAATCAGCTAAGTGTAGACAGCTACATCACCTTGATGATGCCATTGGGAGGCAGGATGCTGATACTGCTCATCTGGGCCAAATAGGTGATGCTACCATCATCCTTCATGGGGAACCCAATACTGCTTAAGTAGACTTAAGATGCCATTACATATTTGACACTATAATCATCCAAATTTGTTTATTGTTTTTCTTGTACCTTCAAGTGGAAGGACGTTGCAGATGAACTGCTATCTGGGAAAAAGTATCCTACTAATCATAACATCATAGCCAGGGTATAACATATAAAGGTGAAGAAAATAGTGACTACTTGAACAAGGGCATTCTGTTTGTGAAATCATAGTTTTATCTACTCTGTGGAGTGTCAAAAGCGGGATTCTTCCTCACATACAATCTTCATATAACTTTCAGCAGTGCAGTTTTCCTGACTTGAAAGAAAAAATCATCTGTACTAAAATAGCTGTCTCTGAGCTTGACTATATAACCACAATATATTCAAAACCAATATGATTGCTATGCCTTGTGAAAGCTTAAACTATAATTTACCCTTCATAGAAGAAAGCAGTTGCAACAAGAAGTACCTCAAGTGTTAGATGATGTCTGATATGCGTACACTCCTAAGATTCCAGATATTAGAACTAAATATAATAAATATGTGATGAAGTTAAATCAATGAAATGCATATCTAAGATAAATTGCAAAAATATTGGAAAAATAAATATGAATAAAAATTAATTTATCAATTAGTTGAGTCAGTTAATTGCATATCATGCTTTATTTAATTAAAAGAGGTAGATTAAACTACCTTTATGGTGATATGTGCAAGAAGTAGCTACAATATCTCAGATGAACAATAGTACCACTCTCAAAATTTACTAAGCTTGAGTGTTTTATTGGAGTGGAAAGAAATATAGAGCTAAGGCATACCATTGTTAAATCTTTGTGGCCAGTAAAATATATCTTTGAAATACAATTACAAATAGATTTACTTAATAAAGTTTGATAAGACCAATCTACCACCTCAGCTTTTAAGAAAATTAATTCACCTCTTCTACTAAAGTTATATTTGTGGGCAACTCCCACACCAGCATACCCACCAGACATTTTCTTTGAATGCATCTATCAACCTTATAATACTAGATCCAAAGCCTTGATTATGCTAGCTCATGGTTATCTGCCTCAAACCAGGTCAACTGTACACCAGGCACTGAATTTCAACCAATTATCAAGAATACTTAGACAGTAGATAATGGATATCCACAGTATATAGGAGGTCTCTTGCTGATGGTGGCCTAACCATAGTAGCTAATAGGATAGATCAGGACAACTGCTAGATGGCGTCTTATAACTCTATTCTGTCACTTCTTTCCAATTATCACATCATTATAGAAAATATTTAACTCTGCCATGTCCTTCATGTACAATTTAAGTATGTGAACAAGGTCAGTGGCCAGGAGGTTTTTACTTTTGAAAATGATAGGAATGAGGTGAAGTTGAAAAAGAGTGGATACATTAGCAACTCAGGGGCAGTTTAAATAATAATGGCTATTGCAACTTGAGTGAGGCATTATATTTTAGAGTAACATAAAGGTTTTAGTGCATTACCTTTATGATACTCTGTATGATGACAGAATATCAGTTTGTTAAGAAACAGAAATAGTTTATATTTTTCAATTTTACTTTTAGAAGGGATACTTTTCAGGGTTAAAAGATCGTTGTAGCTTTTAAAAAGCTTTGAAATAATGCAGGGTTTCTTCTAAATTCTCAATCTTTAATTTTTAGCTTATGAGGCTTCTGAAGACAAATTGTGAATGGCAGCAGCACTTTATACTTTTGTGTCAATTTCATAAAAATTAAATAAATAAGGAATAACTAATACAAATGCATGGGGACAATACAATCAGTCAACAGACTTAAACAGTTTACAGTCAAGACAATGGTTATTCAACATTAACAAAATAGAAACAAAATGAACTATGAGTTTATGCAATTGAAGGGGCAAGGTAAATGATAGTGTAATTAATAATATGATTATATTCCATAATTGTGTAAGAGAAATGATACTAAATATCAATTAATTTATACTGGCGCGATGGCTAAGTATTGATCAAAAGTATCTAATTAATTTTAAAGTTAAAGTATAATAAAAATAGCCTTTGTATATTATGTTGGTTGATACAAATCATAAAATTTGACATTCACCATTCATGAGATGTACAACAATGGCTTCATCCTTCTTCTCACCTTGTAATTGGTAAGTGTATGACTTCACATCCATAAAAATTTACAAAAATCTTAGCAACCCACCATAGACAACATTATTTGCTTTCTTTTAGCTAACTAAAATTTACAATTTTGCAAAAAACCAACTGTACTCTGAGGTCCCTTCTTTTTCTTTGTAAAAAGAATAATAAGTTTACAAGAAGAAGCAAGGTAATGATGTTGATGAATTGTATAGCTCTCTAGTGCCCTAGCAATCTTTCTTCACAGAATGCTTTTGTTCCTACATTGACTAGTTGTTTGTACGTTGAAAGATTATGCTCTTGTTCATAGAAATCCATTAACTACAAACAAGGGGCATGTTTAACCTAGGTAATTCTCCCAAACTCCCGCCATTATTTCAATTTCCCAATTTTTAAAGATCCTCAATTACCTGAGATTTCTATTCACTTTTATAACATATTTCTTTGTAAAATTTTACACTATATATATGTTGATTTTCTAATCTTCCATTCCTAACTATCTTTTTCTAGTATCCCAATACCCTATTAAATTTTATGAATTTCACAGCAATTAAGTGACAGGCCTTTGAATCTTTCTTTCATTTTGATACCAAAATCCAAGCAAAATTTAGATTTAAAAAAAACAAAACATGACCGCCAATCAAGCCTAAACCTACCAATGTTGATGCAATTGACGCCTGCTGCCCCAGCTTGGGGTGGTGGTGCGCCGCCATCTGGCATCTTTTGGGCATTTGCTGAAGCGCGCTTAGGCTGGCTCTGCTAGCCCTCCCAACGCTAACAGGTGTTATGTCCCCCCTTGGGACTTGGACCACCACATTTACAAGCTTTCAGAAGGTGACTAGAGCCCTTTGGTGCTCCCAAGGAGAAATTTGCATTTTGGCCTCAGGGTCATATATGGGAATCTTTTCCCATATGCAAGCGCGGCCATCATCAAGATAACCATAGCAGTTTTCAAACCCACCAGCTTTATTGACTCCCACCCCTTTAAGGGGTACTTTGACCTTGTCTTCCACTCAGAAGCTGATGCAGTGGCAGCAGCCAAGCTGCAATTGGCTTATAAAAATTCTGCTCCCCACCATTTGCACCTGGCTCCCAGATGAGGCCTCTTTGGTGGTCCAATTTGCCAGGTTGCCCTCCTACCTTTCCCTCAAACGCCTCCACCATGAGCTCACAGAGGGTTTGGCCATTTATGGCGCAGACCCCATGTTTAAGTTTATGGTGCCCCATGAGGCAAATCATCTGGCAGGCCCTCGCGCCTTCACAACAATCTGCCCATTTAATTGCAACACCCATCTCATGATTCCCCCTGCACCATGATCAGGTCCACCCCTGATCATCCTTTTTGGGCGCACATCAAAAATGGTCACACCATCTGCCCCTTGTTCTTTGATCTTTACCACTTGAAGCACAAGTGCCCCACAGTTTCCACCTCCACTGCTTCCGTCGCCCCTCCTTCTGGCACCACCCTGGTGGCTGCATTGCCCCACTTTTTTGAATGGGCGTGATCCTCCCGCCCTCACCCTCAGGTAATTCTGGTGCTGCTTCAAAAGCAGCAGCCAATCAAAATAATTTTTTTAAGAACTACGAAAAATATGGCCAGGTTATGGAATCCTGAGTCAATGGCTGAAACAGTTTTGGCTGAGCTACCGTGGTCAACTGTTTGTGGCCAATCAGATTCCGCCACCATACCAACTCCTGTGTCTGAGCCAGTACTAGATGAGCTTAATCCATTCAAGTGTCTCGATTGGATTGATGATAGCAACCGTCCATACAATGTGAAGCCAGATTTCGCGTTGGAGGAGTTATTATTGATCCTCCTGATTCGCGCCCCCACCATTTTTGCTCTAAAAGCGGCTTTCCAAATTATAAAAATATCAATTAAATGGCAGTGAAAGCCGCATGTGCCCCTGCCAACACCGTAATCTGCCAGCATCTCCATAGGGTGATGAAACCCCAAGTTAAGGGTATTCCCATCCCAAATTTCCCTTCCAATTTCAATGAGGATGCTAAATTTAAAGTTGAGGAGCTCACTTTCAATGCAAGCCGCACTTGCATCAATGCAGCGAAAACTCTCTTTTTGACCCCAACTATCCCCAAACCCAACGGCGCATCAAGTCATCACTTATATGCCAGCTCTCATCACTTTTGCTGAGCATCAACTTGCTCAATATGTTGAGGCGATGGACACCGCCAGCCACATTAACAAAGAAAACCCAAAACTATACCTCCTTATGCCTCATGTAGCTTATGCCCCTACTCCAATGTTGTATACCATGGTCCACCAGCTAAAGCAGGCGCCGGACAAAAGTTTCCCCAAGGCTTCCTCGCCATCTGATATGGCTTGCTAGGCATATAACCTAGGGGCTATATTAGGATTTTTTTGGATTTATGATAATCCCTTTGTTTGGACCATATGAAAATAAAGATGCGTGGCGGCTCCCCCTTTTGGGGTGAGCACCACTAGTACTAAAAAAGTGACAGGCCTTTGAGGGTTGAGCGCATCTCAATTTAAAGACTTTATAAAAAGTTTCATTTTTACTAAGGAGCATTCAATCAAGGCGCGCCCTATCACCTCACCCTTCCTCAATCCTTGCAGTAGTTTTAGTCTAATCATTTCCTCTAATTTTCAAGCCACAGAATATGTAACCCAAGAAGAGAGTGCAGCCCCCAAGAACATCATATATTTTCTAAGCCGATACATTTATCTAGCCAGTACCTTCATATTAAGACACACGTCTATTTAACTTTCCCACTCTTTTTTATAGAATCAAGATAAATCTGATTACATTGGATTTTCATCTTTGATAAAGTCATACATAGCATCACGGTGCACTTTGTGGTTAACATGATATTTTCTAAAATGGCTGATACTGCACTATATTTTAGGGATTAAAAGTCATTTTTATTTTAAATTTCTCAGTGCCTCTGGTGGTTCCACAGGAGCTTTGAAGTTCTACCCAATCTAAACTTGTGCTCACCTGGACCTTAAATGGATGGCCAGGAGAGAAGAAGGATATGCACCTGGAAGATCTTTTAACATAAACCCAAATGTTACTTAATGTTATCATCTCCACCTTTTTACATGAGTTTAAAACTTTTATTCTTATCAGAGATGAAAAAAATATTAAAGGTTTTACAGCCCATATTACCTTAAAATTCAAGGCATTAGTTCTGGAGGATTAAAAGCAAGCAACAACTCTTAAAGGAGGGTTCATTATATGATAATCTATTTAAGCTTCAGGAGCTCTTAACAGTGAAGATGCTGCTCTGTCAAATTTCAGTTATATGAGTCTCTGTGAGAATTACAAAAACAGCCTCTTAGAGGACCTTACACAGCAGTAGAGAGGGAGGTGCAAGGAAGTACCCATTAGGTGATGGACAATGTCATGGATTTGGCTAATAAAAAGTAGATTGGGCTCCCACTTGGGATGCACGAGCACCCAGTGGGGAGACCAGAATGCCATATGCATAGAGGTCTGAGAACTGATAAGAGTGGAGTTCTATTGAGGATGTGAGGAAAGTAAAGGTTCATTAACGTACTGAAGGCCCGCAAGGCAAACTAGATGGTTTCAATGGGGGCAACCGCAAGTCTTGCGGGGGCAACCCTCATGGGTGAGAGAGGCAGGGAGGATGATGACTCCTCCAGGGTTCACAGTTGCTGGCCTTCGTTTTCAAATAGGGGATCTTGCACGCCAGCAAGGGATGATATAGGCCACTACGCAATCAGACATGAGAATGGAGATGGAATTTGACTCTCAAGGGGAGTTGGGACTAAGTTTCCCCTGGATGGGGCACTCCAGGTCCCCCAGGTGGGCTGAGCTATTGACATCTAAGGTGATTGTGGGCCCAAAGTCCACAAGTGGCGGGATAGTGCAACTCTGGCACTGCTTAACTGGTGAGCGGTTTCAGAAAACTCATCAGTAGAATGGATGGGAGGAAACTCGTTAAACAGATGCATGGTAATGAACAAAACAGTAAGTTTGTTGTCAGGAGCAAAGCAGATTATTGCGTTTATGATCCACCACCACATAGGGGTCAGTGAATGGATGATCCAGTCAGCAAACATCAGTATGAGAAATTGGGTTACAGTACGCTTTGTCAGATAAGTCAGCGAAATTTTGGTAAAGAGTAAGGCGGACGGAGGCCGCAGCAAGCTGTACAGGGAATTCAGATTTTATTAAAAGTAAAGTGTGGAAGATAAGAGAGCGAACTGACAACTGCCCCTGGGCAGGGCAGTTGCCTTAAGTGCTGGATAAATTGCATAGGGAAGGTATTATAGGAGTGGGTGTTTGGGGTTTGGCGATGGGATTTGGTTGTCTGGCACAGAGGGGAGTAGGGTGATGCTTGAGATTTTGACAAAAATAAAAAAAACTTTTGCAAATTTTCCCACATTTATGGGGCCAAACCATGTCGATGCTACTGATCCAGGTCCTGGTCATCTGAGTTGGACTGTCTTCATGATTTGGATGTTCCATATCTGTCCCAGGAGGCAGGGGACATTAGATTGAGTTGTTTACAACTCAGACTGAACTCTCAATTGGACTATTCACATGATCCAAACTTCCTGGATTCATTCTGAAGCATTATGGCAACTGGTCTAAGTCGTTTGGTACCTGGTTTGGCATCCAAGTTGTACCCTGACCAGATTTCCAGTGCTGGCCATTCCAGACCAGCTCCCTCAGACCAGAATTTGCAGGCTGGGTTACGATGTTGGTAGATGCTGTTTCCCCAAAATTTTGCATAGTTTGCCTGGGGAGTGGGGGTCCCAGGGGCCTGTCCAAGGCCTCTGGTGAGCATAATCTCTCTTCAGATTCCCTCTATTAAACTTACCAGGGTTGAGGAGGGGTGGAAGTGGTGGGAGTGAGGTATCCTTGGGGGAGGGCAGTCACCCAGCGCTCATCTATCATGTGGGCTAAGTCACTTAGCTGAGACAGAGGTTCAATTGACCCTTGTGACCTCTTTTTGTTTGGAAGGGGTGTTGCTCCCTATCCAGTTGCAGGGACTGGTCTCCAGGACCTACACTACACTTTACTTTTTGACGGGGAGGATTCCACCACCAGGGGCGTGGACCAAGGCATAATTTTTGTACCACTCTGGTAGCTTTATGGCCAAGATGGCCGCGATCTTCTGAGGAGGATGGGGGCTTTCAGGTGGGAAGTGTGGAATTCCTCTATCAGGTCCTTGCAGTTTGCACAATTGCGCACGTTCATCCAGTTGTTCTCATATGAGGGGTAGCCCTTCCAAGTGACCAAGTATTGAACAGATCATCGGGATCTCCAGGAAGCCAGAATGGCCTCTACCTTCATGTCCTGGGATTCTCCAATGACAATTGCTCTAAGGGATTTTGGCCTTTCCCTTTGAAGGGGATTAGGAGGGAGATATGGAAGACATTGTGCTGCTTTCTAGTGCATAGGCAGTTTCAAGCAGTAGGCTCTGTTGCCTAAATCCTTCTCGACCTCAAAGGGTCCTGAGCATTTGGATGCAAGCTTGTGGGTGGGGGCTTTCATGGAGAGGTTGTGTGTATCCAACATGACAAGGGAACCAACTTTGATTCATGTCCTGGGAGGCACTTCCGATAAACAAACTTCTCATAGTCCTCAATAAACTTTTTCAAGTGTTCTCAGACCAAGTTGTGCAGCTTGCGAAGTGAGCTTACGCAGTCCATGGCAGCGGGAACTTCTGAGGAGAGTTGGGGGCCAATCTGGAAAGAGGGTTTATACCCCAGAGTAGCCTCAAAGGGGGAGAAGTTGATTGAGGAATGGAGGGAATTGTTTTGTGCAAACTGTGCTAGAGGCAGATCCTTGGCCCAGGTGTCTTGCGGGGCTGTTGCATAACAGCACAGGTACTGCTCCAGTACCTGGTTCACCCGCTCAGTCTGCCCATCGGACTGTGGGTGTTAGGCAGTGGATCTGCAGGGCTTGATGCTGAGGAAGCTTAACAGCTTTTCCCAGAACTGGGCAGTGAACTGGGGGTCCCCTGTCACTCACTATCTCCTTGGGAAGACCAAACATGGAAAATACATGGTTGACAAATAAATTTGCGGTCTCCACCTCATTAATAGAAGAGAGGCAGGGGATGAAGAGTGTAAACTTGGTAAATTGGTCTATGATTACCATGATTGCATCTGAGCCACAGGAAGGTGAGAGCTCCATGATGAAGTCCACTGAGACTGAGATACATGGGCCATCAGCCTGCTGCAAAGGGTGTAGCAGTCCTTTCTTCCCAGAATGATCCAATTTCACCCAGGGTGCAGGCGACACAATGAGAGATCCAGGAGGGAATTTCCTTTGAGGATCCAGGCCACATGTAAGTTCTCTTTATGAGATCCACACACTTTTTGATACCAGAGTGCCCAACTGTCTGAGGGGACATGATGTTCCTCAATAACATGGCTACATAAGGAGGGGGACTCAAACCCAATCATGGAGCCAGATTGTTCCATCCCAAAAAGTTTATGGAGCTTTTTTGTGACTCCTGGACTCTAAGTTAGCAAAGAAATCTATTCTTTCGGGGCAACAGGTTTGGGAGGTGAGGACATGGAGTAAGAGTGGGACATCTGGGTCCAGGTCAGCAAAGGCTACTTTATGGGGGCCAATAAAAGGATTTGGGAGGGGCACTACAGTCTTAAGGTCTGGAGGGTCTTCCCCCTCATTAGGAGACAGTGAGGGATTTTGGCTGAGCATGTCCAGCAAAACGTTCAGGGGACCTTTTATGAATTCATACTTAAAATGGAACCCACATAGATCTGATATGTGCGCGTTTGCTGACGCCCTAGCTTCTGGGGTTTGCAGTGGTAGAGTAACGCCTCATGGTCTATCCAAACGGTGATTTCATGTTGGGCACCCTGCAGGAGATATTACCAATGGGTGAGTGACCACGCCACCGCCCCTAGCTTCTTATCATATATTGACCACGCTTGTTCTGTTAAGGTAAACGTATGGGAGTAATAGGACACTGAGTGCTCATCTCCCTCATGCTCCTGTAGCAACACGGCGCCCACTGCCACTGATGAGGCATCGCAGGTTACTTAAAGGGGCGTGGGGTATCAGCATGCCGCAGGACTAGGGCTGTGAGGAAGACTTTCTTTATAGATTTGAAGGCCTGCTGGCATTTGTGAGACCACTTGAAAGGGGCATTTTTCCCAGTGAGGGGATGCAGAGGTGCTTCCAGTTGGGCGAGAGCCGTGAAAAAGTTTTTAAAGAATTTTTCAATTCCAAGAAAGCTGAGAAGTTGTTTTTGTGTAGTTGGGGTGGTCCAAGACTGGATAGCCTCGAGCTTGCAGGGGGATGGCATAGCCATCCTTTAGGACAAGATTACCTAAGAAGGTAACCTCATCCATGAAGAATTACACTTGGAGGGTTTCACAAAGAGCCCTGTTTTGTAGAGGGCTGCCACCACCGCTTCCAGATCCTTGACGTGTTTCTCTGGGGTGGGGGAATGAACCAAAATGTCATTGATGTAAGCCACAGCACATGAGAAGAGCAAGTTCCCCAGCACATCATCAATGAGGCTCTGGAAGGTGGCTGGGTCATTCTTCAGTCCAAAAGGCATCACCCTGAACTAGAAAAGACCTCAGCAAGTGCGGATGGCTGTGAGCCACTCTATGTCCCTCACCACCCTCACCTGATTAAAGGCGTTCATCAAGTCCAACTTCGAGAAGATGCAGGACTTGGCAATGGCTTGGGTGATGCTTTGCTCTAAGGGTTAGGGGTATGAGTTGGGAATGGTAATGTTGTTGAAGTGGCCATAGTCAACACAAGGGCGCAGGGAGCCATCTGCTTTCCTAGATAAAACTATATGGGAGGTGACAGGGGAAGACTTCTTAATAAGTCACCCCTTCTTTAACATCTCGTTGAGACACATGCCCAAAGACCTATCCTCTTTCTCTGTATAGGGGTAGAGGGGGAAGTTGATTTTAACTTGATTGACCATCAGCTGGAATTACAAACTATATTCAGAGTGTGAATGGAGCTTAGATGCCAGTGACATGTTTAAGATGGCCTTATATGAGACTAGGAAGGAAGGGAAGTCTGAAGGGAGGTCGACTAGGGTGGGGTCAGGCAGGGAGATGGAGCTGAGAGATGTTCCCAAGGGGAAGGGTTTTTAGCAAGGGAAACTCACCACTTAACTTGAGGTTTGTGAACTTAAGGAGTTGTTAGCAAGATTAATATGAACTTGTTGGCGACGCCACCAGCCCACCTTAAAGTTACATGGCAGAGAAAATCTGTAAAGTTGAGAAGTGGTCACTAAACCTAAAGTCATTAATAAGAGTGCAATAGGCGTTGGATGTGATAGGACTTCATGGACTCTGATGAGGCACCAGGATGGATGAAGCTTCCTCCATCACCAGGTCCAAGGACTGTGCCACACCAAGGTCAAAAAAAGTTACCCGACGCTCCAGTGTCAAGGAGGTCTTATACCATGATTTCGTCTGACTCAGAGGGAAAGGAATTGGGGAACATGAAGTAAGCTTGATCCTCTTTAATGGGATGAACAAGATAGAGGGCAGCTGAGGAGGGGGCATGACCTATCATCAAGAGAGTTTAGCCCAGGGGCACAGGGGTGATGTGTAACTAGGGAAGTGTTTTTGCTTCCTCATTGTACCAAATGTTTAGGTGAGGGTTGATGCGTATACCCACTCCACTCCCTTCAGGGGGAGACGGGGTCAACCAGGTGAATGATAGCGCCAATCTAAGCATACTCTGGGAACTGGGGACCCAACGGCCCAGCCTCCTGATATGAGTTGAGGACAGGGGGTGCTACAGGTAGGGGTTCCCCCAGGGGGAGGCACCTGAGGTGGGCATAGAGGGGAGAAAAGGGCAGCAATCCCAGGGGTTGCTTCCCTTGGCTGCAACCACTCACAAAGGGGAGGTGTGGTGCACAGTACCTCAAGAGCTGTGACAGAACATTCAGGGATGCGAAAGGGCCTAGCCCCAATTGATTAGGCCACAGAGAATGCAATTTCTAACGATCTGGGGAGAGGGTCCCAAGATGCATGGGCAGCTGTAGTGGGGTCCAAGGCAGCTTGGAAGGCAGAGATAGCTATTTCAGCAGGGATGGGTACAGTGGGAACCAGGACCACAAAATTCTTTGATCAGGGAGGGTAAGTCCATGGCTGTCTGACTAAAAGTAAACAAACACGGAAGGCATGCCAGCCTCAACTTGGGGGCCTGAACCACCAAAGTGACCAGGGCCAGTAAGTGGGTGTGGTTTCTAGACTTAGTGGCAGAGTGGAGCACTCCTCTGACCCAACGATAAGCAACCCCTCCAGGGCGTCGAGGAGAGCCACACTCTGTTGGCATCCAAGGGAAGTGGGGATTTTTTACTGTTGGCAGTAAAGTGCATCTGGAGTTCCACCAGGATGCCCAGGATTTGATTGGCCACCTCATCAGAAGGTACAGGAGGGACCCCCATCCCTATCATGTTAACTGATGGAGTGACACTCGTTGCTGGAGCTCAGTGGGGTGGGGACCAATTTAGCAGAGCCTGCCAGCAATTCTAGATGTTGAGGCCAAAGACAAGCAGGAGTAAGGACAGGTCACAGAGAGAGAGCATGTTTAGAGTGAGAGCATAGGCCAACGCTTTGCCAGTGCCAGCGAGGAGGGCGGAGAAGTCTGAGATTACTGATCGGTTCATTATGTCATCATTTTTGGCTAATAAAAACTAGACTGGGCTCCCAGTTGGGGTGTGTGAGCACCCAGTGGAGAGCCCAGAATGCCATAGGCATAGTAGTCCAAGCAATTAGTAAGAGTGGAGTTCTATTGGGGATGTGAGGAAAGTAAAGGTACATTAATGTACTGAAGGCCCCCAATGCAAACCAGATGGTTGCAATGGGGGCAACTGCAAGTCTTGCAGGGCAGCCCCCAATGGCGGGAGAGGCAGGGAGGATGACAACTCCTCTAGGGCTTGTGGTTGCTGAACTTCATTTTCAAATAGGGGAGCTTGCATGCCAGTGAGGGATGGCACAGGGGCCACCATGCAATTGGACATGAGATTGGAGATGGAATGTGACTCACAAGGGGAGTTGGGACCAAGCTTCCCTTGGATGGGGCACTCCAGGTCCCACAGGTGGGCCGAGCTATTGGAATCTGAGGTGGTTGTGGGCCCCAAGTCCATAAGCGGCGAGGTAGTGCCACTGTGGTGCTGCTCCAACTGGAAAGCAGCTTTGAAATACCTGGCAGTAGAACAGATGGGAAGGTTCTCTTTAAATGGATGTGTGGTAACAAATGAAACAGTGGATTTGTCATTGGGGGTGAAGCAATTATTTTGTTTATGATCCACCACTGCATGGTGGGGTTGAGCGACCAAATAATCCATTTGGCAAACATAAGTATGAGAACTTGGGCCCATCTAGTACTAAAAAAAAGTATGAGAACTTGGGCGATGGTTCACTTTGTCAAATTGATTGGTGGAGTTTTGGTAAAGAATAAGGCAGATTTAGGCTGTGGAAAGCCGTACAGAATTTGGATTTTATTAAGCATAAAGCGCGGAAGATAAGGGAATGTTCTGAGAACTGCCCCTGAGCAGGGCAGTTTCCTTAAGTACTGGATAAATTGCATAGGGAAGGTATCATGGGATTGGGTGTTTGGAGTTTGGCAATGGGAATGGTTGGCTGGCATGGAGTGGGGTAGGGTGATGCTCGAGATTTTGGCAAAATTCAAAAAAAAACTTTGCAAATTTTCCTGCTTCCTGGGGCCAAACCAAGTTATTGCTACTGATCCAGGTCATGGTCATCCAAGTTGGACTGTCCAAATGATTCAGATGTTCCAGATTCATCCCAGGAGTCAGGGCCATTGGTTTAAGTTGTTTGCAACTTGGACTGAACTCTCAATTGGACTATTCACATGATCCAAACTTCCTGGATCCATTCTGAAGCATTAGGGCAACTGGTCCAAGTCGTTTGGTACCTGGTTTGGCATCCAAGTTGTACCCTTACCAGATTTCCAGTGCTGGCCAGTCCAGACCAGCTCCCTCAGACCAGAATTTTCAGGCCAGGCTATGATGTTGGTAGATGCTGTTCCCCCAAAATTTTGCATAGTTTGCCTGGGGAGTGGGGTCCCAGGGGCCTTTCCATGGCCTCTGGTGTGCACAATCTCTCTGCAGACTCCCTCTATTAAACTTACTAGGGTTGAGGAGGGGGAAGTGGTTGGAATGGGGTATCCTTGGGGGGTAGGGAAGTTACTCACCGCTCTTCTATCATGTGGGCTAAGTTGCTCAGCTTAGACAGAAGGTCCTCTGATCCCTTGTGACCTCTTTTTGTCAGGAAGAGGTGTTGCTCCCTATTTAGTTGCAAAGGCTGTTCTCCAGAACTTGCAGACAAGGTGTTTAAAGGATATCTGGTGCTGAGTAAGGAAATGAGTTATTCTTAAGAGGGCAGGACTTGCCATAGTAAGGCCTATCACAAACAATAAGATTTGTAGTTGTTCTTAGGCTTGTTGTGGAGTTAACCACTACTGGTGATAATTATTGATCACCTATAGAAAGTTCAAATAGTGAAGCGAAAAAGAATTGAGAAGGACTTAAGGAAATAAGAAACCACTATAAAACAAGGTTGGATGAGAATATGATAAAACTGACAAAAATCTAAATGATAGAAATTGCTGCATATTTAGTTGTAATTATTTTTACAATAATGTTTATCATCTGATTTTAATTTCATGTTCTCAGCTTTGCACTCTCTCTTGGCAACAACTGAGAAAATTTTTGTTTACTCAGAGATTCCATGCAGTATTACTTCTGGTTGTAACTTAACCTTCTCTAGAGGTTCAGAGGTTCTTAGCAATTCTCTGTTGCTAAAGAGATTTAAGCCCTAGATAATTATACTTTAAACTAAATAAATATATCTGTAAAAAGTGCTTTAATAAGGAAAAGATAGTACTAATAAATTACCAAGAGAAAATCAGGTACCTGATGAGTGATAGGTGAATACCACGTGTGAGAGTAGAAGGAGATTTAGGAATGCAGGAGTTGATGGCACAGTCCAGGTTCAGATTTATAGTAGATTAGGATTTCTTGTTAAAGGTGGGTCTGAGATCAAATAATTAACACAGTTAAGTGGTTCCCATTGTGTGTTAATAGGAAGCCAATGGGTGATAAGGCATAATATGTGGTGTGAGGTGGTTAATGAGGTGAGTAGAGGAGTTAACACTCAATACATCCTCACACTTAATATCAAGATAAATAGTAACTCAGCTCAGGAATTATTCCCTATCTAATTGGCCATTAGAGCACTAATGGGGAAATTTGTCCAGAGTTTATTAGGGTGTAAAATCAGCATTATTATAAGAAATTTCTTAGTGCTTGAAAATACAAATGTATTATTGATTTCAGGCGTTAGGCTGATTTTTCAGTATATAAATTACAATATATAGGGCTTTAACTCCAATATAAAATTGGATATATTTATAAATCAATGTTGATAGTAAAATTAGTAAAGTTGACACTAATTTAAGATATGAATATATCATGATTCTAAAGTTGAAAATTCACCTAAATTAAAGTGAAGTTTAACATGTCAAATATAAAAATGTTATGACAACTACTTTGATTACCAAGATTTCGATGAGGGCTGAATGGAAGCCACCAAATCCAAGTGCGATGACCATTTACATGACTGCAATTAAAACGTGATGAGAATATAAAGATGGCCACCAATGTTAAAACAAATGAGGCACATATCATGTTGATTTTATAGAAAAGAAGAGTACCTTTCTTAACACCAGAAGAGGATTCTATTTATAAGAAAAAACTATCTAGAAGGTTTTGTGTATGTAGTATATTGAGAATTCTAGTCCAGGACAAATGTGGTCATACCCTCATAACTAATACCTAGGAGTTAAATAGGATAGTTTGAATTACTTTGAATCTTTTATATCATCTTTACCTCCATGGGTTTTTAAACAATACCCAATTATATTTTAACATCCTTGGTTGTCTATTTTAGGGGTATAAACCTCCACTATCTCTAATAGTTTACCATTACAAAGAATTCTAATTTAATTGCTTAGATATTCTAGTTTGCATAAAAGAAGACTTAGCTTACAAGAGCAGCTAGTTATGAAAGCTTTAAGAGCAAACGATTAGTTTGTACAAATTAGTGCTAAGCTTAAGTTATTGTGCCAGTACCAAATTATTATCAATCAGAAACCCATTAAAAGGTCTGATTTAGAAAAGACATCATTAGTGTATAGCTTGATTTTGACACCTTAGTGCAAATAACACCAAAATTGCTACATATGGTTCTAAAAGTAGGATTAGAAACATTTAATTATATGTGGGACCTATATAAATCCAGGAACAATTAAGACTCTAAACTTAGGGAAGCTGTGAAAATGATTTTAGAAGCGTTAGTATAGTCTATATAATAGCCACTAAATTTAAATGCATTGTTACAAGAATTTTGGTAATAGAGAGACGTAATTAAATTATAAAAGTGCCTAGACTAAGTTTCAGCTAATTCCTGCCGCTCTTGCATAGCGGCTACCCCTTTTCAAGTCTACAAATCAGACTGACAGACTTGAGGAATCCATGAAGGATTTTTAATGCGTTTAAAACATATGGAAGATGAGAACAACATTAACAGTAATGCTAGCTTTTGAAATGGTAAAAAGTTAGACCTCCATGAAAGCATCCTGGATGAAATGGACTGGGGCATCAACAAACTGAAGACAAAATTTACAAAACCTACAAGTTGTACACAAACATGCAGAGCATCTCTAGTAGGGAAACCAAGTCATATAACTCAACAAGAACAAAATTAATTGACTACCAGAGGACTCATTTTATGACCTACATAAAGAATGTGTACACTCTGGGTGAGGGACATTTATGCGTTTCTACTCATGTACAAAACAGTATGGATGAAGCCAGTGATAAACAGAATTATCATCACACTTAAGGGTGCATGAGCCACAAGGCTCAAGAAGTTTTAAGTGCTGCCCTCAGATTAATATTTACATGGGGTGAAGTTTAAGAGTTATACTGGAAATGAGTTCACCTAAGATCTGAAAGAAATGAAGAAAATTTTTTTAGTAATTAATATGGGAAGAAAACGAAGTTCCACTAACTATGCAGCAAAGCACCACTTGAAGAATCAACAACTATGGATAATGATAGTCCAGATCTGTTGACCACAAAGGACGCTTTAATTAGTCTTTGAATATTTTTCAAAACTTAAGATGCTCATTGGGTTGGATTTGAAAGGAGAGAGACCTCAAAGGAATTCAAGGAGGCATTATTGGACGTAAAATGGACCTACAATAGTGAGTTAAGGTCATTCCACAATAATTATGATAAAAGTAACAACAAATCTTTTATGCAGTTTAGGATAAGGATGACAAAACAAAGTGAAAGCCTTAAAAAAGAAACTAATGGTACCAACCCAAGGAGTTTGTTGACCAAGTGCAATCAACAAGGACACATTTGGTGGAACTGTCCAACCAAAAAGATTTTAATAATTTCCGCAAAAGAAATGATGAAAAACTGGCCACCTTGGTTAACCGGATTAAGCTCTAAATTGAGGATACTTTGCAATAAAGACTTCACTGAAGATAACATTGGTTACTAAGTGTTAGGATCCCATGAAAAGATCACAATACCTTTGAGACAAAGGACACATGAAGTCAAATATGAATCTGAACTAAATTACTTTATACAAGATTCATAATACTTGTAGTATTGAGGATATTGATTAAGGAGAATGTCTATTACACAAAACTTTAACAATTATTGAGAAGCTGGATAAGCTAGTTATTGAAGTAAATATTAAGGAACTACAAGAGAAACTAAAGACATGTTAAAAGGTTGTGCTTAAGTACTAACAATTAGATTAGCTTTTGGGAATAGTGTTAACAAATTAGTTGATGTCATCTAATGAGTCTAAGCAATAGCCTTTTTGTACACTAAAGATTTTATCAAATATATGTCTTATAAATTGGTGAAGAAGCTTGATTAATTATTTGATTATAACTATAATGCAAGGTACTGTTTTTCAGGATTAGTACTATTTACTTGCTAGGAGTTTACTCTGAACTAAATTAAGAATTAGTTTATGGTCTTGACTGCTCCAGAGGTTATTCTTAAAAATGACCACTATGACTTCCTCATTGGGTCTCATTTAATATTTATAACCTAGAGGTTCCAACAGTCTGTTAAGAGCTTTTTGAAACGCCATATGTCTCTGGATAAAGAAAAAAGAGTGAAACTCCTCAAAAAACTTATGTGCATTAACAAAACAGAGAACACATTCTAAACAGTTAAGTATGTATATGTATAAAAGGTCTCAAAATTTTTTTCCAATATTGGATGCTACCAAGAGACTACCATATATGCGGACAAGGGCGCCAAGATCATGCCTGGAAAACAATATGTTATGCATCAGCAATAAAAGGCAATACCACACTGAAGAACACGTTTTAAGATCTACAACATGTAAGGTCTATGTGCTCATGAACCAAGTGTACTATTAGGCTTCTATGGCACCAATTATAATTGAGAACTTAAAGTGGTATTAGGAAACATCACCAGCTGAACTGTTCTAGTGAAAAAATGATAAATTGTGAACACCAACCGTATGATCTATGCCACCATTGAGTCAGTGCATGAAATAGAAGAGTTAAAGACTTAAGCTAGGAGAAGCAACCAAGGAAGGACAATGAGAATTAAAAGAAATTCTGAATGAGTTTGATGATATCTTCAGCAAGGGCCCCAATGTTCTGTACTGCGTCAATGATAGGTTTTTAAGCCCATTGAAATGGCAGTACCATTCAATTCCTAAACATATTGTCAATTAAAAGATGAAGAGGTTATCATATAACAAAGAGCTCAATCAGCTAATAGACGCTATCTTGTTGAGACCCTTAAAGAGTCCCTGGGCGTCGCCCTCTTGCTTGCAGAAAAGTAGATACAATGAACACAAATGCACTTTTTATAACCGTTTAAGATGATTACCAAGAAAAACGCATTCTATCCTGAGATTCAATGCTGCGTTGAAGAGCTTTGGATGAGCCATATCTTTTGACAATGGAATTAGCTTCTGGTACTATAATATATATTTCACTAACAGATTGCAAAAATTGCGCACTAATTTGCAGCAATATTAATCAAACTAACCAGGATGCAACAAGGGCTTTGCAATGCCCTCCCTATGTTCCAAAGAGTGAAGGATGTGACTTTGGCAACGTTTGGATGTCTTGTATCTTAATTTACTTAGGCAATATCACCATCCTTTGCTGAATATTCAATAAACCCTCAACACCTTATCAAGGTCTTCACCCATCTCTGAGCCTCAAATTAAACTTTGAAACAAGCAAGTGTATCTTCTTAGAAAAAACCCAAATTACTTGGCTCCAACATTAGTGAACAAGGGATCAATCCTCAAAGTGAAAAAGTAGTTGTCATAGCAATGTTGTAAAATCTTTGCAGCTTAACAATAAGAATGCTCTAGGTTAAGTTCCACCAAAAAAGGATAATTTCAGTTATTTGCTATTTTCTGATGTTGTTAAGAGCTCGTTTAATAATAATAAATATAATAAAGTTGAGGAAATTGGCCAAAAGTCCCTGGTCAATTCTTAGTGAAACCCATTAATTAAGGTAACACTAGTTTGAAACCTCTACAGGCACCAAATGTAAAATTCAACGGTCAGATTATCTGACCTCGCCATGGACCTTAGGCAATCATTGGATGGCACTGCCCCAACCCCAACAAAGTCCTCCAACACACCTACGCGGGGACCCCCCTTTTGTAGGCTTGGCGGGGGTTCCCCAAGGTGTAATAAATTTACTCAGTTGGGGATTGGCTCAAGTTCATAAGCAAGTTACCTCATGGGTGCATTTTGGCCAATCAGAATTCCACTTTCTTTGTTCTGCTGCACTGAAGCGAGTTCCTGAGTTATGAAAGTTATTCCTTCATATTTCCTAATTTGGACTAGGGTAAGCTATTCTGAACATATCCTCAAATTCCCCTCAACCCTCAAATTACTTTAAATACTAAATATTCAGATGTTGAGGTTTATCATTTTTCACCTTTATCACGCTGATAATAAAACTATAAAAAATCCAATTGTGTTAGTGCCTTATATCTAAATTTTTATAACCTTTTGTGGAATCCAGCAGGTGTCAAGCACCAGCAAGCAAATATTGGGTGGGTTTCCACAAAATGGTACTCACTACAGGGGACTCCTGTACACAAAAACAGTTTCTCTTACAATCCTCTCTTTCTGCTAAGCATCACTTTTTGAAAATCAATTTAGCCTTGAAATTTAGCTCCACTAAAGAGATTTACGAAAACTATTAGCAAATATGGAAGGAAACCCCACAAAAGAACCCGCGGGCTTGGCCAAATGAGCCAGCACCACCCCAAACAAAGCAACCCTCGGTTACCCACCTCAGGGTCAACCAGAATCACCCGCTTTCAAGCAGCGGCCATGAAAGCAGGCACCACCCCCCAACCTGGAGCTACTTCAACTAGCGCCAGTTCACCTGATCGCACTTCTGCAACCTGCACGCCCAACAACTCTGCGTGCGCTGCCTCCCACCAACCCGCTGGGCCCCTCCAACCAAGGAGGCCATCACCCACGCTGCCTTAATGGCGTCTGCTCAGTTGAATGCAACTCAGCCCATCCAGGCATTCACCTCCCCCATTGTGTCAGCTAATTCAGCCCCATCTATTATTGCTGATGCCGTGTTTCTGGCTCCCCCATGAGGGGCAATACCCAGCTACCTGGCCCCCAAACCCTCGGATGTAAGGTTGGATTAGCCGCATATTCTGGTTCACTAAGCACCAAATTGGGACAATCTACTCTTCCCAATGGGGATTCAAATGGTTCGGATTTTGGAACTTCACACCAGTTCCAATCTCACCCGTCCCATTTAAACCCCGTAATTGGCACTTCTCAAGTCGGCACTTTATCTCCATAGGCTGAAAACGACCAATTTACCAATCGGCCAGTGAGTTTTGCCCACAAAATCACAGCAAATACTCAGGCTGAATTTACTTAAATAGATTGGGATGGTGATGAAACATCGCCCTCCTCCCAATTGGCTGGAGTTAATTCCAATCTGGATGAGCCTCCCCAATTTAGCGAGGTCCAAAAATTACCTGGCCCCCAAACCCTCGGATATAATGTTGGATTAGCCGCACATTCTGGTTCACTAAGCACCAAATTGGGACAATCTACTCCTTCCAATGGGGATTCAAATGGTTCGGATTTTGGAACTTCTCACCAGTTCCAATCTCACCCGTCCCATTTAAACCCCATAATTGGCACTTCTCAAGTCGGCACTTTATCTCCATATGTTGAAAACGAACAATTTACCAATCAGCTAGTGAGTTTTGCCCACAAAATCACAGCAAATACTCGGGCTGAATTTACCCAAATAGATTGGGATAGTGATGAAACATCACCCTCCTCCCAATTGGCTGGAGTTAATTCCAATCTGGATGGGCCTCACCAATTTAGTGAGGCCCAAAAATCCGCTTTTCAATTCAATATGACACCAGCAACTGCTATAACATTCCAGCAACAGGGGAACTCAGCAAACTTGTCCAAACCATCAGCTCACATTCAACCCACAATTGCAGCCCAAAGCAAACACAAACATACCAAAGGATCCACTGGGGCGTGACAAAAACCTCTGGCACCAACGCTATTTAAAGCTGATCCCCGTGAAGTGGCGTTTATTGCTGATGTTAAGAAGAAATGGGCCGAAACTAGAGCGCAAAAAGCTCTACCTCGCTCAACCCTCTCCAACGTGATTCGTCTTTATTATGGGCATAACCCTGTTGAATTCTTTATGGAGGATTACTTCTCATACTTTGCAGCGATCGCGGAGACATTCCCAATTAACACCACCATCCATGAATCAGTGGAGGGCCACTACATCGATGTGGGCTTCACTGAAGCTGCCCTTGCTGATCATGCTGCCACCCTCCAGGTCATTATTCTGCGTGGATCTCTTCGCATCTCCCACACATGCTCTCACCTGGAGAAAATTTCATGGGTTACTTTTTCCAACCTACCAACGACTGTTGATCCTGAGTCTCTTAAACTGGCGCTCCATCGTGGTTTAATGGAGTTTGGGTCTGTTTTTTCAGTGGACTTTAGCATCCCCTCTTACTATGCTCCCACTCAAAGAGCTTGCACTGCTAGGGCGTCGTTCATCCCCTCCCCCACTGTATCCTGCAACATTGAGGTTATTCCTCGTGTGGCGGTAGTTGGGGCATGCCCTGAGATCTTTTTTGTCGACCCTGATTAGGCGCGCCCCCAGTGTTCATGGTGTAACGCTCTTGGACACCTGTATAGTGGCTGCACAGCTCGAAAACAAGCCCTCTTAGCCACCACCCAGGGGCCTAAACCAGGCCAAAAACGATCCCACGTGGCCGCAGCAGCAATTCCACAACCCACACAATGGGTTCCCGTTCAAGACCTGTCCCCTGAGGCCTTACGCCTAGCAGTTGAAACAGCTAACCCCACTATTGGTATGGGATACCCGCACTCATGCCCCCTTCCAGTGGGCACCCTCCAGTCTCCCAGAGTCAACTCCCTCTCTCACCAAGCGCAAGGCATCTCCCACAGGGCGCCCCTCGTCAGCCACCCCCACTCAGGGCTCCACGGAACCCCCACCAACCTCCACCAGCGATTTATCGCATCAACCCTCAGCTCCCAATGGAGCTATGCCCACCAGCATGGACTAGCAACCCACGGCCTGCGGTAGAAGTGCCACCTCAAAGAGTCCTACCCCAACCCCACAGTCCATTTCACGCGGATCCTTTGCAGTGTTGGAGGAAGTAAATATGGACTCAGACTCATCAAATGGGGAAACCGCGGAGGTCGCCATTGAGCACCCTCAGGTCCTTCCCCTGCAACGGAGTGGGGGCAGCATCCTAGGCTGGCTTACTGGGTCCTCCGCCCCCCCACCCTCTCCTTCCCCTCAGAATCCTCGATGCTCCTCATGGATTGCAGCTAATAGTCAAGCTAAAGGACTCAAAACTAGCCGCCTCACAGCAGCAGGTTTAAGCGCTGGCAACCCCCCAGGACATTGAGGGGAACAGCTATGAGTCCCCACGGCAGCACCCTGGCCCTGCAATCCATCAACGCGAATGGGTTGTGGGACTTTAAGCGAAGAGCCCGCCTCCTCTGCAACTTCAGGTCAGCACAAATTGACATCGCTGCTGTCTAGGAGCCCCATATCCTCCCCCACGAACAATCTGCATGGAATGAACAGTTTGGAGGCAACTCCTTCTGAACAAACCATGCCGCCCTTATTATTTTGAATCCCCGGGTTAAAACCCATTCTTTTTCACAATATCTAGGTGGCCGCCTCATACTGGCCAAACTCACCACTCCTGACTTCTCTTTCTTCGCTGCAAGCATCTACCTGCCTAATGCAGGTCAGGAGCAAAACTAGCTCTTGGAAGAGCTCGTCCAACTCAATCTACCACAGAATACAGTCCTCTTGGGAGAGTTCAACACAACCATAAGTCGCGTCCGTGACTCTTACCCCCCTGCAGCAAAGGAACGCCCTGGATCAAGTCGCCTCCAGGATTTTCTTTGCCTGAGTGGCTTTATAGATGTGCTTCCACCCTCCGCGTCTGGCCTAGGTTGCATGACTAGGATCCAGTATGATGGAGGAGCTTTCCAGTCAGCGTCACGCATAGATATGGCACTGATTGGCCCCCTGCTAATTGGCCGCGTCTCCTCTCCCATCTCTCGTGACAACCATAATAGTGATCTCAGGTCACTCACCGTTGTCCTCACCACCACACTTAGACTGTCGCGTAGGTTCTGGCCTAGGGCTGCCCCAGCTCTTCTCAACAACCCCTTCACTAAGGAGAAGCTGTCTATGACCATCTGGGAGACCCTCAACTCCCCTCACCCCACCTGTTTGACCACAAGGCTAGATGGGCGGTGACCAAGAAGGGCATCACCCGCGTTGCTTACAATTGTGCTAAATCCCAGATGACCGCAGCTCGCTCCAGAGTCAAAAGGGCGGAAGCCAGAATCAGACATCTGGAGCGAAACTGCCAGCCTTCGCCCTCTCCCAGATGGTTGGAAGACTGGGAAGCGGCGCAGGAAGCACTCCGCTTGGAGCTCACACTGTAGGAAGAACGGGCAGCAAACTTTACAACATCTCGTTACTATTATCAATGGTAATGCCCCACCTGCTTCTTTTTTTCAGAAACAGAAAGCCCGGTCAACAGCGCAGGATATTACTGCACTGAAGATTGGCACTACAACCACTTCAGATAAGGAGGAAATCACGCAGGAACTACACCGCTTCTTCTAGCCTCTTCCATGCCACCCAGGTGGACCCGTCAGACATCCAAGACTTCCTGTGGTGGGCTCCAGAGCCGCCCATTGACCCACGGGCTGATGAGGCTCTACTGGCGCTTATTTCCATCTAGGAGGTGATGGAAACCCTTCTGAAATCCCCACAGTTTAAAGCCCCAGGCCCAGACAGAATACCCTTCGAGGTGTACCTTCTGGAACCTGTGGTGATAGCCAGAACCCTCCGCGACCTCTTTGCTGCACTCTTGGTGAAAAGCGAGGTCCTCCCCGACTCTAGAGGCTCAATCACGACCCTCATTCACAAGAAGTCAGACCGTGAGAACCTGGAGAACTGGCGCCCCATAACGTTGATCAACACAGACCACAAGCTCTTCTCGAAGCTTCTGGCCAACTGCATCACCAAATGGGTGTCACCTCGCCTCTCCTCATCCCAGCACGGTTTTATTCCGGGGAGGTCGTTATGGGACAGCTATAATGACCTTCACGTAACTTTGACTGCTAACTCTCGTAAGGTGAATGGCTTTGTGGCTCTCCTGGATATGGAGAAAGCATATGATCGGGTGGCCTGGAAGTATATTGATGCTTCCCTGGCCCGCTTCCATCTCCCCCCGCAGCTAGGCGCTGGATATCAGCGCTCTATGACCAGCTCCACACCAGAGTCCCGGCGCCAATGGGTTTTACAGTGGCAGTACCAGTTGGACAAGGTCTCCGGCAAGGGGACCCCTGAGCCCTATCCTTTTAACATCACCCTCGACCCCCTCTTGGCCTCCTTACAGGGACAAGCTAACAGGGATTTTGGTCCCAGGTAAAGCCCCCACCCACACCATGGCATTTGCAGATGACACTGCCATTGCATTTGGCTGCCCTGGGGATGTTGCCCTCGCTGCTGTGACCATTGTGAGGTACACCAAGGCGTCCAACGCCATGGTCAACACCTCCAAGACAACAGTTGTACAGGTTGGCTCCCCCACCTTCCCCCCTCCATTTGGTATTAAACCTGTGCATGATACCTTCCGTCACCTGGGCGTTCTCACCAACCAACAAGGAGTTGCGCTAAAAGACAATGAGGACTTGCTCCTCGCAGCAGTTAACTCCAGGATTGACAGCTGGAACTGGCGGCACATCACCCCCCAGGGTTTAGCTCTAATGGCCAATGTGTTCCTTCTCTCCAAAGTCTGGTTCCTAGCGCACGTCTGCCCATTCACAGATGCCTTTTATACGAGGCTCAATGTACTCCTCCGCTGTTGGATCTGGGGCTCAAACCATCCACCAATGGCCCTCTCAACCATTGCCTGACCCTGCAATGAAGGGGGCCTAGGGCTTCTGGACGCGCGATCCCACGCCACCACAATCTTCCTGAAGTTCCTATGGCCGATTGTCTGCTGGGACGCGACCCCCATGCCCCAATGGGCGCCCGCCCTCCGCCAGTCAGTTTCAGCAGCTCTGGGTCTTCCTAGAGCATCTCTGAACTCATTAGGGGAGTGGCTCACAAACCACCCAGGCCATCGCCTGAAACCATCCTCATCCCCCTACTGGAACCAGGCTCTCCTTGCCCTGAAACGAGTAAGCGCGGATCCACCATGCCTTCCTGTACAGAAGGAAAGGCCCTGGCCTCAGCCCCCGTTGCAATGCAATTGTGCACAATGGACAAGCTGTCACAACTCGCCTCAACCCCCAAGATCGTCCTCCCATCCGCCCAAGACTCCTTGAGCTCCTCCCTCCCTCCATGAGATTCGACCTTAAGGAATTGTGGAAGGACGTCTATCACCCCATCCTGTCAGCAAAGGTGTCCAACACCTTATGGAGGGTGCTCCACTGTTCATACAGGACAGGGGACCGGACTGGCCCTACCTTCCAGCACCAAAGCTGCCCCCGCTGTGCGGAGCCTATTGACTCCCACCTCCATCGTTTTTTCACCTGTACAGGTGTCGTCGCATTTTGGCCAAAGGCCCGCGCGCTCCTCCATGCTCAGCCCTGGTCTGGACACCCTGTGCAAGACCTCATGTTCGAGCAGACGTTGCCTGGTTGCCACTAACCCCTCCATGTCCTCGCCTATGCCACAGCCATCTGGACCATCCATAACTCCTTCCTTCGTGCTGCCTTTGACCAGCAGGTGTGGACCCTTCCACACATGATCACCCACTTTCAGGTACACTTTGAGATGGCCCTGAAGGTCTGCACTATGTCGCCAACCCTCCCCCCTCGGTTGTCACTGCAGCACAGCTCTGGCGCGCAAACCCCCTCCCTTTCTCGATGCCTCCTCCCTCCCTTCCCTCGCCTCAGGCTCTTAGGAGCCCAGGCGTAATTCAATAAACATCGATGAATCCCCCCCTTGGGTTGGGACCATCTAGTACTAAAAAAACAGCTGCTCTTGAAATGCAACTGACCAGCGTTTTATCCCACCTTAAGGAGCTTGAGCAGCGCCCTTACAGTTTCCCCCTTATGAAAAAATCCCTCCTTACAAAGGAAACATCAATACTTTTTTATGTTTATGAAGCTGCCATGAATGGCTCAACGATACCCAATAAGTTCAGTACATCTTTCCCTGTTTAAGCCGCCTAGCACAAGAGATGATAGTTTCTTACCTGAACCCTTTGCTCACTTGGGCAGATGTAAAGGAGGCTTTCGTGGCTGAATTTGGATCCAAGCAGAGTCTACTCAGGGAAAACAGGCCTTTATGCGCCTTAGCATGTATGAAGATGAACCACTCCTTGCCTTTGATGAACAATTTTACCTCGCTGCGCAAAGGTTAACAACCTCTAACATGCTCACCCTGGATGATGCTATCACCGCCCTGCTAACTGGATTAGCTTCTCAGCTCTATCTAGCTAGGAATATTATCTCAGTGAAACTCCAAAATCAATATACCTGTAATATAAAGGAGGCTTTTATAGATGTTGCCAATTTCCATTCATGTGCAACAAACAAGGAAGATAAGGTGATGCCTCTAACTCTCACTATTGGGAGCTACCGCTAGTTGATCATTTGGGATCTGCTCCCTCTGTGTGACATAAAAAGGTTATCACTTCTTATTATGAATCAAAGCCCTATAAGATAGTAACAATCATCCATCCGCACAAACTTGCTAAAGCTGCTGTGCCTAACCCCCCAGCTAAGCTGGTAAAGGCGTGCCCTAAGGCTATTCAATCTCCTGTGGCCATCTCTCCTAATCCATCGCGGCCTTTCCAGTGATTGATAATACCTTTGGGACGAATCTGAGGGGTATTATGATGATTTTGGCTACTATATATTGGGAGCATCCGCAGAGGTAGAGGTTCCTGATCAATTGACCGCTGGAGGAGTAGATGAGACCACCATCCCTGAGGAAACATACCTCAGTTAAATCTTAGGATGTCAAAAAGTGATTGACACTGCTAGCAATGGTGACCAATCCTTATCTGGCTTGACTCGACTCTTCAGCGTGTTTACCACTTATGATCTATCATGAATAACTACCCTGAGACTGCTAAAAAGCTCACTTCCACCTTACGGATCAAGAAAGTCTTAGCTTTGTTGCCTAAAGTTGGAGGGATCCTCACTAAGGTTGAAGTAGTCATTTAAAAGTTCCAAATATTGAACATCTTGGACACTGGCTCCTCATTCAACATAATCTCCACTAAGCTTATCAAGAAGATAAAGCTAGCGCCTGACTTGGAGTACATGTAAGAATTTAGAACTGCAGGCCTCAATAATACTTGTGCTGTTAGGGAATACTCTTCCCTTCACATTCGCATTGGGAAGCTTATCTTATCAGCCCCTGCTTTGGCTTTGGACAATAACGCATATAATATGCTCATCGGCACTCAATTTATGATTGAGTATGAGGGAATAATAAACTTGAAGCAAGGTTTCCTCTCGTTACTCAACTATGAAGTTTCATTAGATTTATCATATAAAGAACCCAGCAAGCATTAGTACTCTTTCCTAGTCAAATATTCCTTCGCAGCTATAACCCTGCCTTAGTTCACTTCTGGGTGTAACACAAAAAAAATTCCCAATTCAGTGGATGCTAAAGAGGTATCCCGTTATATGCTGAAGATGAGATCGTGATTAAGCCAGGTGAATGATGAGTGGTTTACACGAAAGTCACACTTTAAATATCATTTCAATGTTTGTTTCTTCATTAGCATTGAGGGTGTTAGTCCTTTGGAGCCTCAGGTATTGCCTGGAAATCTTGACCCAGCCTACCAGAGGCCCATTACGTTGTTGTTGAGGAGCCTCACCTCAAAAGACATAGTTGTGAAAAAACAACAGGAGATTGGTAGAGGATTGTTAGTCCCTGTAGAGGACATTGAACATAATCACTCCATTGGCTCTATGTCAGATTTGGACTTACCTATGGACAACATGGTGTGCACCTTGCCCAATGTTCATAATTTTGACTAAGATGGCCCCAGAGGAGTTGGAAAAAGTTATACCTTGTTAGACGAATATAGTGACATATTCTTCAAATCAGAAACTGATTATGGCCACATGAAAGGTTGGTGCCAATCCATTGATGTGGGTGATGGCCAGCCTATAAGGTCCAAACATTATCATAAAGTCTAAGGTGGAGGAACAACTGATGAGGACGGAGCTCCAGCAGTTGTTAGACGCAGGGTTACTCATTACTTCAAAAAGCCCTTGGTCTTCACCTCTCTTACTAAATAAAAAGAAAAACGGATGTCATTATATATTCATGGATTACTGTAGGTTGAATAGCCTCACTAAGAAGGATAGCTATCCTATCCCTCGCATTGACAACGCCCTAGCCCAAATCTCTGGCTCTAACTTCTTCTCCGCCATGGACTTAGCCAGTGGCTATTGGCAAATGGATCTCTCTCCTCAAGATCAGGAGAAATGCGCTCTTATTTGTAGTGAAGGTCTCTTCCAACCCACATTATTACCCCATAAGTTGTGAAACACACCTGCCTTTTCCAGTATGCAATGGATCACATCTTGCAGGACCTCAAGTTGAATTGTGTCATCGTCTATATTGATGACATTACGGTGTTCTCAAAAACCTTTAATGAACATCTTGATTACTTGAAGGAGGTGTTTCAACGGTTATTTAAGTCTAATATCAAGTTGAAGCCCATGAAGTGTACCTTCTTCCAAAGTAAATTATATTTCCTTGGCCACTTCGTTTCTTCAAGAAGGGATTCAACTCATGCAGGACAAGGTCAAAGCCATCTCATTAATGGTGGCCCCTAATAATTTATGAGATATTCAGGTATTTCTAGAGATGATGGGGTATTATCATCAGTTCATCCCTAAGTTCATCCAACGCAGTGAGCCCCTTGTCCGGCTATTAACCAAGAGTACCCCTTTCTATTGGGGTGCTGAACAAAGAGCCGCTTTTGAGACAATGAAACAACTACTACTACAACTTCCTATCTTAAGGCATCCCAATTATAATAAACCTATTATCTTGTTCACTGACGCCTTGGACTATGCGTTGGGGCCATCTTAGCCAATTAGATGAACATGGTGTAGATCATCCTGTATCCTATTTCAGTAAGATTCTGTCAAAGGCGGAACGCAACTACAGGTAACGGAGAAGTAGTACCTTGCTGTTCTGTTGGCTGTAAAGCACTACCGCCCTTTCTCTATAGAACCACCTTTACTGTAGTTAACGACCATGCATCTCTAAAGTGGTTACAAAATATGAAGGATCCTACTGGTTGACTAGCTTGTAAGCTCTAAAGCTTCAGCCTTATGACATGAAGATCAAACACTGTGCTGGAACCCATCACTTAATTATTGATGGGTTGACTCAGCTACCAGTCCTTCACTTGGATAATAGTGAGGCGGAGAGGTTACATGATCTCTTAATGACCCCCAACAAATGGGAGGATGAGGATGAGCCTGTTCAGAAGATGTTAGCCTGGCACTCCCATAACACTAAAGTTGAAGATGGGAAGTTGTATAAGCAGGTGGGGACAAAATGACTACCTTAACTTTAACCCTCGGAACGTGTACCTGGTATCCTAGAAGCACATCCCACTCTGGGTCATGGAGGGGCAAAGAAAACCTATGAGTGGATTAAGGATCAGTTTTACTGGGATGAAATGATGGACTCTATTGTTGATGTTTTACAAAGCCTGCCTTACTTGTAAGAAGCAATTAGGTTTCAGTCTAGATACCAATATCAACCAACTACCCTCAACAACCGTTCCACACCATCAGCTTGGATGTAGTAGGTCCACTTCCTCAGTCTACTAGTGGAAACAGATTTATCCTAGTAGCTATCGACCACTTCACTAAGTGGGTTGAAGCTGTGGCCCTCCCTGCTCAAACAGCTAAGGCCACCACCACCTTCTTACATCAACACATCTTCACCCGTCATGGTTTCCCCCAAGTATTACTCTGCAATAATGGTAAGAACTTCACCTCCAGAGTAGTCAAAATCCAGGCCACATCCATGGGAGCACAACGACTTTTTTGCTCCTTATAACCCCTCCACTAATGGTACAGTGGAAAAATCAAATGGAACATTGGTTTTCATTCTGTGAAAGATGGCCTCATCTGATCCTCTTCACTGGGATTAATACTTACATAGTGCTTTTATGGCACACCAGGTTAGCTATCATTAGATTTTGAAAATGTCTCCCTTCTTTGTCTTGTATGGGTGGGAACCAAGCATATCTGCCCTCTTAGCTAAGGATGTATTCTCTTCTAGAGTTGAGGAACTGGAGAGAGTTATGAGAAGATTGGCTTAGCACATAATTTAACTCCAATCTGAAGCTATAACCAATTTAGCCAAAACAGTAACAAAGGAGGGGCAGGCTGCAAATAAGTTCTAAACCCCTTTACCAACTTTTCAAGTATCTGGCATGGTGTTGTACTACCATAACTGTATCACCCCAGAAGCGGTAAACTTGAATCAATTTGGGAGGGGCCTTTCACCATCATCTACAAGAGAGGAAACGAGTACTCTATCAAAAATTTGGTTGCTGGAATCACATTCAATTGCATACACGGCTGTTTCCTCTGGCCCTACTCGCCCCCAACATTCATAGGGGTGATGCTAGATATTTGCCTTTGCAGCTTAATATTAAGAATGCTTTAGGTTGAGTTCCACCAAAAAAGGGAAATGTCAGCCATTTGCGCTTTTCTAATGTTGTTAAGAGCTTGTTTAATAATAGTGAATATGATAAAGTTGAGGAAATTGGCCAAAAGTCCCTGGGCAATTTTTGGTGGAACCCATTAATTAAGGTAACACTAGTTCAAAACCTCTATGAGCACCAAACGTAAAAATACAACGGTCAAATTACTCTGACCTCACCATGGACCTTAGGGCAATCATCAGATGGCACTCCCCTGACCCCAACAAAGTCCTCCAATGCATCTATGCGGGTCACCCCTTTTATAAGTTTGGTGTGGGTCCTCCAAGGTACAAGAATTTTCTCAGATGGGGATTGGCTCAAGTTTATAAGCAAGTTACCTCATGGGTGCATTTTGGCCAATCAGAATTCCACTTTCTTTGTTCTGCTGCACTGAAGCGAGTTCCTGAGTTATGATACGTTATTCCTTCATATTTCCTAATTGGGACTAGGGTAAGTTATTCTGAAAATATCTCTGAATACCCTTGACCCTCAAATTACTTTAAATACTAAATAGTCAGATGTCGAGGGTCATCATTTTTAACCTTTATCATGCTGATAATAAAATTATAAAAAATTCAATTCTATTAGTGCCTTTTATTTAAATTTTTATAAATTCTTGTGGAATCCAGCAGGCGACAAGCACCAGCAAGCAAAAATAGACTGGATTCCCACAGCCAATATGATTTAATCCAAGTGCTAAAAATATATGGTCTTTATAGGCAAGGATGGTTATTGTAAAAATTCATGCCTAATTTTGAACATTGCTGCTCCACTCACTCATATGTTGTCTAAGGACTTGAATCGCCATTGGGGCACTGTGCAATAAAAAGAAGCTTTCAAGGATCTTGTCAAAGACTAATTAAAGCATCAATACTACTAATCAAGATTTAAAAAACTTTATAATTTTTTACTAATTAAAGAAACATTGAAATGGGTGCTATCCTAGCTCAACTGGACTAAGGTTAGATTAACCATCCCTTAGAATATTACTCCAAGGTCTTTGTCAAGGCAAAAAGAGAATCTTGCTGTCATTCAAGGAGAGTTTTTAGCCATCATATAAACATTCAAAAATTTCCAACTTTAGTCTATATTAATACAATTTAAGGTTGTGACTAAAATTTATTTCATTGAGTTGACTATGTAGTATTAATATCTAGCTTAACTCCTGGCACAACGGGCTATGATGCTTTAAAGGTATAGTTTTAAAAAACATAAATAAAGAAGACTGCAAACATCTGAACGCCAATGGTTGTTTCATAGTAATGGGGATCCATTTAAGGAACATGAGAATAACTGCTTTTAATCTCATTAGTAGAGCTTGAAGAGAATTAGAGGATGAAACCAAGGAGGTTCGCAATGTTACCAAGAGGTGCAAAAAGGGCACCCACCAATAATTTTTCTGCATAATTTAGTGTTGAAAATAGGTCATCTATGTTAGCCCCAGTGAGAAGATAAAAAGATCATAGAGGTGCACAACCAATTCTTCCATGGTCATTTCTAAAAAATATAAACACTTTAAGAGATGAGTATACTTAAAATTGGTAAGTAATGATCTTACTTAAGCCCTAAGGCTATGAATACCCTGTGAAAGATTCAGACCATTAAATTAAAGTTTTTCTTTCAACTAATGCAACCAACTGCCCCACCAAAACGTCTTCATTGACTTTAAAAAGGAATTTCTTATCCTTTTCATGTTGACCGCTTCAATAAATTTTAAGGTTGTTACAGTTAGAGCATACATTACAACTACCATTGTAAAAGTTTTTATGTAATAATAATGACCAAATTTGGATACATTTAGGTCCTATATTAGACAACGGATGAAACTTTATCTCAGATGTAGTAGGCAAGAAGATTTGACTTAGAGCAAATAGTAATTTTATGAACCCCTACACACTTTTGACCAAGTTGAACAGTCTAGAATTCAATAGAAATCTAGCTGAGATAAGAAATTAGCCATCAACCACATTTCATGTTGGGATACTTTTTTACAAAATGTACTGTTCACTTACCATCTTAGTTAACACAAAGCAATATAGATGACATTAATCAAATCATCTTATGGAAAGCCGCTCTACCATCACTTTTATGACAATCATTGATTCTGGATAAATGAACTTGCCACCAGGGATCTTTCAGAAAGACTCATCAGATGAGCTAGTAAAATCTAAATTGAAGCAGGCTTTAATATTGAGAAGAAAACAATATTTGAAAAGAAAAAATAGTTATTAGATAACTCCATTACATGAGTAAATGGAGGGCAATCTAGTACTAATTTACCATAATCATGGAATTTAGCCAGAAAAGCCTTAGATATGTTGTCAAGATCAGAAATGATTATGGCAAAAACAGGACCAAATATACCACAAAAGACAAATTCATTAAAGTCATCTACATCCATGTAAACGCAAGACACCCTCAATGATTCACTAGATCCTTTTATGGAGGGGTGGTGTCACATAGTCAGCCGCTATTAGAAAAAAACAAATCTCTAGCCATGAGAAGGACTTGAGGACATCATTCCATAATGCCCTGAGCTGCACCCTGAGACACATAGACCAACAATTCATTAGATTCAGATGAGCGTAATGAAGATGCTGATGAGATAAACAATTCACACAAATATAGAACTTCATGTTTTAAAGTATAAAATCTCTAGTAAGAATTGGTAAACTAACATAAACCATGTTGAGATTGTAAAAGAAATTATAATGATGTATTAAATGCAAAAAACTTATAAGATAACATATTATAAAGTCACTTGATTCAATAATGTTGTCTACTCCCTTTGCCATACTTCAAGACATGAAGAGCCTAGTATGAAGTCCAAATATCAAATCAATTGAGTTGCAATAAAATGATGATATTACTTTAAAGAAAAACCTCTTTAGACATCATAAGAGAATCTTATAAATCCAAGAAAGATCATTCTGACGGTATAAATTATTATAAATAATAATTCACATGACTAAACCAAAAAACGCCCATATAATAAAACTAACACTTAGAAATTGAAAAGATTAGTGTAAGCTTACTTTCACTTTATTCAAATAAAATTGAAGCCAAATTTTAAGTTTTTTAATATCTAAAAAATCCAGCTGTTTGAGTTTTGCAATTTGATCAGTATATCAATGCCATCAACACCTGCAGCACCAGCTTGGGGTGGTGGTTCACCACTGTCTGGCGCCCTTTGGATGCTGCCAAAGTGCACCCAGACTGTCTCTTCTAGCCCTCTCAATGCCACTGGACGTTATGCCCCACCTTGGGACTTAGCCTACTATCTCATGAGCTCACATGCAGAGTTTTGGAGCCATTTGGTGCTCCCTTGGAGCAAACTGCATTTCAGCCTCCAGGTCAAATATGGATATTTTTTCCCATATATAAACGCGGCCATTATTCTGATGGCCATAGTGGTTTTCAAACCCGCTGGATATTGATTTTCGCCCTTTCATGGGCTATTTTTACCTTGGCTTCAGATCTGAGGCTGATGCGGTGGCAGCATCTAAGCTGCCAATTTTTTTAAAAAAATCCCTATTTCATTATTCACACATGTCTCTCAGATGAGGCTACTTAGGTGGTCCAGTTCGCCAGATTGCCCCCATTTCTCCCTTGAATGCTTTACCACAAACTGATGGAGGTTTTGGCCATTTACAGCGTAGACCCCATCTTTCATTTTGTAGTTCCCAATGGGGCGGACCATTTGGCAGGGCTTTGCGCCTTTGCAATGATCTGCCCTTTCTATTGTGACACCCACCTTGTAATAACCCCCCACACTGTGATCATATCTGCACCTAATCATTCCTTTTTGGGTGCACATCAAAAATGGCTGCGCCATTTTCCCCTTGTGTTTTTAATTAGATCATTCAAAGCGCAAGTGCCCTGGGGCCTCCACCTCTGCCATTTCAACCACTCCTCTTTCTAGCATTAGGCTGGCTGCTCCCTCACCCAAATTTTTCATGTGGGGCGCAATCCTCCCTCCCCCAACCTCAACTAATTCCGGCGTTGCTTCTAAACCCATCAGCCAATCAAAATTTGATTTTCTTTTATAATTTGTTTAATTAATGAAATCCTGAGCCACCATCTGAGACAGTCTTAGCTGATCTGTCATGATTGTCTGTTTGCAGCCAATCAGGTTCCTTCATTGCATTGACACCAGTGGCTAGCCCAGTGTCAAGCAATTTAAATCCATTTGAGTGTCTTGAATGGATTGTTGATAGCAAGGAGATATATACCGTTAAGCCAGATTTTGCTTTGGAGAATTTTTTTGTAAATCCTTTAGATTCACGTCCCCACCATTTTCACTCTAAAAACGATTTCCCTAACTATAAAAATTTTAAATAAAATGGCAGTAGAAGCAGCAGCTACTCCTGCCAACTCTATCCTCCACCAGTATCTCCATTGACGATGGAACCCCTTTTTGAGGGTGTTCTTATCCCAAATTTCCCCATGATTTGACTAAGATGCGATATATAAAATTGAAGAGCAACTTTTGGAGAGAGCTGCACTTGCATCAATGCAGAAAAAACTTCTCTTTTTGATCCCAATTATCACAAAACCTGCTGGCTCATCATGTTGTTCACTTGTGTGCCTGCTCCCATCACTTTTGCTTAGCATCAACTTGCTCAATATGTTGAGGCAATAGACGCTGACAGCTTCACTAATGAGAAAATCCACAATTATACCTCCTTATGCCACATGTTGCTGATGCTCCTACCCCAATGTTGTCTGCCATGATCCACCAGCTAAGGCGGATGCCAGACAAAAGTTTCCCTAAAGCTTCCTCACCTTCTGATATGACTTCCTAGGCTGTTAGCTGAGGTGCCATACTAGTATTTTTTTTATTCATGAAAATCCCTTTGTTTGGCCCATTTTCAAATAGAGATGCGTGGTGGCTCCCCTTTTGGGTTAGCACCACTAGTGATAAAAGAAAACTAGTATTAAGTTCTACTCCTTAGAAGTCTGGTACTGAAGGATGGTTATGTGATTAACCTTTGAAGCTAAAAAAATAGCTCTTGGCTTATCCTGTGACACAAAAGCAGCTTTGTAGCTTTTTTGTTTCTATCGCCTTTCTGAAGAAGCTTTTACTAGCTATCTCTGAGCTTGCATCTCCTTACACCCCCTCACTGATAAGATTACCCTTTTTGTCAGGATCCCAGAGTGCCAAAAGGCTTTTGATTTGATAAAAGACATCTTTACCTATACTCCTGTTTTGCGTCATGCTGATGAGGACCAGCATTTTATTGTGTCATGCAACGCCTCAGGTACTGCAGTTGGCGCCATCTTATTATAAGAACATGAGAAGAAACATCTCATGGCTTACTTCTCAAGGAAGTTTGGATTAACTGAGCGTCCTTGAGCCATATATGATAAGAGTTGGCTGCTATTTCTTAGTCTCTGATGCATTGGCGTTATTTTCTACAATGTGCCAAGCATTCAGTAGTGGTGCGCACTGACCACAAATCACTAATTACCATTACAAGCACTAAAGTTGGCCCACAGACAAATTAGAACTCATTGGGAACTCTTGAGTTTCAATTTCAGATATGAGTTTGTCTAGGCTTCCACACATATCTTGCCAGACATCCTTAGTTGCAACCCTGTAATGGGACTATCTGTTAGTGAATCTAGTTTAGTTACAATGCTCCCACCTGAGCAAAACATGACGCCTCCTCATCCAGCCATTGCTGTGGTAGCTCCCTCCACTTCGTTTCCTAAAACCCAAATGCAAATTCAAAGCCAGACCCCAAATTGCCAAAACCAAAAGCACCGCCCCCACTACTGAGTCTGTATCTGGAATAGAGCCAAGCGCTCCCGCTCAAAAATTCTACACTGAAGAGGGCTCTCTTTTGGAAGATGCGTTTTTTTGCAATTAGCTGATGCCAAAGGCCTTAAACTAATGTCTAAGATTGTTTCAGGTAAGGTCCCATCTGGGATGGTATTCTCAAAGAGGATAGGGTAACTTTACATGACATATTATGGGTTCCTTATACCCTACGTTCCCATGTCATAAGAATCATTATGATCCCCCAAGATGGGCACCCTGGCGTAAAAAATTTAATCATATGATAGAGCATGGGTTTTATTGGAACAACCTTACAAAGATGTTCCCATGTGGATTGAAAGCTGTTTAACGTGTGCCACTCTAAATCTGACCAAACAGGGATAAATGGGATCCTCCTCCCCCTTCAACAGGTGGACAGGCCATGTGTGATGGATCAGGGGCAGGCTGATCTGCACGTTGGCCTCATGAATATTGGTTCAAATTTGCATATGAATTTGAAGGTCAAATTGGGAGAATTGGACAAATTTAAAAATCTTTAGAATAGGCGATTGTAGGTAAAGATTAGAGGATCTACGGATGAGGACTGATCTGGCATATTGAATGACTTGTGTCCCAAATCCTCCAAATGGTCATTATGTGAGATATGGGACTTTCTTGATTCACAATCTTGATGTCTCTCAAAAGCCAAATTTAGGGGTTTAGAAATACTTTAAACTTAAAAAACGTTTTGAAAATGAGGAAACTGTAACTGCATTTACAGTTTCATTTTCTCAAATAAGAAAATCGTAATAAAACATGTTGCTTACTTTAAAATTTTATTAAAAATTGTTATAGTTGGAAAACTAGAACAATGAGCTCAGCAAGTGAGCTAGGCCAGGCGTTGGCCTCATTCGTGGCCCTAACATGGGGTCAGGCCATGCTGCTTGCTTGCAGCATCACCAGAACCTTGGTCTGTGAATATATTGCAAATTCTGGAAATGGTGCATGGGTTAGAGGGTGGTTCTCAGCGGGATTATCAGTCATGTGGTCAGTGACATGGTTGGTGCTGCCCAACTCATTTGTCTCATATTGGCAAGAGCCTGTGAGTTACATAAAACGAAACTCAAATACATTCCTATTCATCTTGTGGGGACCTTGGGAAGAAGCAGTGGTTGCCAACGGAGAATAATGGAACTGACATATTTTGACTGTAGTCATGGTGGGATTTTGTTGGCATTTTTGCTGCGTGAAATAGGACGATTGTGGGGGGCGTCTGCTCAGTAAAATATAATGATCCAAGCGAAACCTAAATCTCCCACTGGCCAGGTAGCGTTATCCATGGTGGCATTGGAAAAACTTCACCAGATAATAGTGCAGATACAATTCCAGGTATGGTTGGCACAAGCGATGGGGAGATCCCCTCTTGCACTCCAAATTGCCCAGGTGGTGGATGCATTACCTACAGAACTGGCAGGGTGGTTCCAAGAACTCATCAAGGAGTAGGAGAGTTTGCCTAATTCAATGGAGGAGTGTGTAGAGTTGGTCGACTGGGCAGCATGTCCAGATGAAGCCAAAGATGAGGCCTGGTCAGCGTTATTAACAGTCAGCCAGGGTTGTAGCTTGGTAGAGGATTATGAGCAGGTCTTCTTTCCACTGGCAAAAGCAGCACAGGTCACAGATCCCCAATCCTCATGAATGTTCCACCAGGGGTTGCAGCCATATTTGCTAGCAGCTTTGGCAGCAGCGAAGGTCCAAGCCACTGAGGGAGGAAGTGGCTTTAGTGGTTCAAGTTGAGAAACAATTAACATTGGCACAGGACTGGCAGGAGGAATCAATGTCACCAGGAAAGGGACAATCTCCGGTAAGCAGCTGTTCCAGCCAAGGGGGTGGCACCCAGCCCCAAAAAACGTTGGAAATGTTCAAGGGGGAGGGCGCCCAGGCTATATGTCGAGACCTCCATCATCCAATCCACAAGTGAAAGACTCATTTAAAAATAAATTGCCTACTTTGCTTTATTCTCATCTGTTTATCCCTGTAGAGATGCACATGGATGGGGGAATGGAGAGGGCCATGGCCCTAATTGATACTAGAGCGGAAGAACATCATATTGAACTGGAATTAGCGGAGCATTTGAAGTTGCAGGTGCGGGAAGGACCAGTGGTGGTTTTGCTGATGCCACATGAAGGGCGCCATCATGGCATGTAAGCCCTTCAGTGAAGGTACAGCAATCCTCATTCAGTTTTGGATGCAGTTTTGCGCAATTGAGAACCTGACCCACCTAGTAGTGTTTGAGATGCGGTGGTGGCATCAGTTCAGACCACAGATTGATGTGCCTTCCAGTATTATAACCTTACACCAAAGAAGGGGTCCATCAATGAGGTGGAGGCTGTTGGTGGGTGACCAGAAGTTAGGGACGCCTCAAACTCTGAAGGCTATGCAGGAGGAGGACTTACCTGTAGAATACCAAGACTTTGTGGGGGTCTTTGGTCCCAAAAAAGATTCGCAATTTTCCCCCACTGGGCCATTCACATTTTCTTTCCATTTCAAAGAAGGGTCATAGCTTCCCCTTGGAAGCCCAGTGTACCCACTAAATGATGAGCCAAAGTTGCATTAGAGGATCACGTACATTCCATGTTGAGCAAAGGCTTGATTTAGCCATCAAAATCTGCCATGGTATCTCCAGTGCTGCTAGTGCCCAAGGCATGCAGCGAGTTATGTCCATGCGTGGACTACCAGAGATTAAACATGGTTAACAAACCGGATCCTTACCCAATGCCGCTTATGGAAGATATTATACTGATGGTCACAGGATGCAACATTTTACCAAGCTTGACTTGGCCAATGCGTTAAACCAGGTGCCTGTGAGGCCTGAGCATCAAAGGTACATGGCATTCAAGTGCCACCTTGGAATGTTTCAAAACCGAGTGATGCCATTTGGGCTGCGCAATGCCCTGGCAGTCTTCCAATGAGTGATCAACCAGGTACTCAGTCAGTTGATTGGCTGATGCTGTATCATTTATATGGATGACATCCTGGTGTTTTCACGTTCCAAGGAGGCTCATGTACGGGATGTGCAAAAAGTTCTGAAGACATTGGCTGGACTGGGGTTATGGTTGAAACCTTTAAAATGTGAGTTTAATCAAGCGTCATTCAAGTTCCTGGGGAATGTGGTATTTGGAAAAGGCCTAGGGATATGCCAAGATAAGATTTGGGTGGCGCGCACCTGGAAGGCACAAATGGATCAGATTGGTGTTAGAAGTTTTTTGGGGACAGTAAATTTTCTCTGGCGGTTCATCAAAGACCTATCAAAGTTAGCCTTGCCACTTATGCGATTGATGCGGAATGTACCATTTATATGGGGGAGGAATAGGAGTGGGTGTTCAATTTACTAAAAGAAAAGCTCATTTCAGCGCCGGTCCTTGCCCATCCCAATCTGGGAAAACCTTATGTGGTCAAAACAGATGCTTCAAATTTCACCGTAGGTGCAGTACTCCTACAGAAGGAGGAAGACAGGTTAGACCACCCAGTGTGATATTTCAGCCAGAAAATAGATTCCAGCAGAAATGAATTACCTGATATATGACAAGGAGCTTCTGGCGGTGGTTGTGGTGCTGCAGGAGTGGCATCACCACTTGTTGTACACTTGACACCCTTTTAGTCCATACTGATCATTGAGCACTGGAATATTACTGAGAGCTAAAGAAAATGAGTCAGCGCTAGGCCTGTTGGCACGTGGAGCTGGCCCAGTTCTCTTTTTAAGTGGAATACTGTCCAGGAGCAGTTAACACCATAGCAGATTGGTTGAGTCAGGATGTGGGGCTGGCGTTTGAGAAGACCAAGTTGGAGAAGTAAAACATGGTGACCATGTTCTTGAAGACCAATTTGCCATGATGGTAAGGGAGGATGATGAGTTGGAAAGGAGATCCAAAGTAAGCAGAGGAGGACACTATTTGGAAAGCGATTATGGGAGGAAATAGCGGAAGGCCATCGGCATAGCCATCATCAGACATATGAAAAGAAAAATGGAATTCTATGCCATGACTCATGGATATGGGTACCAAGCCCATCACTGCAGTGGGAAGTGCTGCAGGCGTCACATAACCACCTATTGTTGGGACATCTGGGGGTGGTGAAGATGATTGACCTGGTGCAGTGGCAATATTTGTGGGCCAGCCTGCAGAAGGATATAAAAAATATGTAGTGGAATGCTTGGTTTGTGCACGTTTGAAGCCTTCACAAAAGCAGCTGGCGGGTAAGTTAGTTCCACTCCAAGTTCTGAGTCAGCCGTGGGGGTCAGTTAGTATAAATATTATCACAGGATTACCTAAGATCCAAGGGAATGATGTGATAATGGTTGTTGTTGACCAGCTAATGAAATACACCACATTTTTCCCATGTACTTCAAAATTCTCAGCCAATGGCACCACAAAGATTTTCATCGATAAGATATTTGCCCATCATGGCTTACCAGCAAAAATTATTTTGGATCGTGGTCCACAATTCATTTTAAAATTCTGGTCGAGCCTGCTCAGTAATTTGAGGATCCGCCCATGTAGGGCTTCAGCTTATCATCCTCAATCCAATGGCCAAACAGAAAGAGTAAACCAAATATTGGAGCAGTACCTCTAATGTTACATTTCATATTGGCAGGATGATTGGGTCACTTGGATCAGACTCGCTCAGTTTACTTATAATAACCACCACCAATCATCAATAGGGATGTCAAAGCTTTTTACTAATCATGGATCAAATCCAACGCTAGGTGGAGGATCAAACGGTGGAGTATGCCAAGGGGGCAGAAAAATTATCCCAAATAATGACGGAAATCAGAAGAAGATTGCAGAATACCCTGGAGCATTTCACAGCATGACAAAAATGATATGGATCGGCAGAGAGCGCCAGACCCATTGTTTGCTCCAGAGGAGTGGGTATTAGTGGCAGCAAAAATTACGCGGTACTGGTGAATAGCCATAAACTTGGACTGTAGTTATTGGGCCCTTATAGGGTGATCCAGGTTGTTAACAAGGTGGCATTTGAATTAGACCTCCCAGAAGGGTTGAAGGCCCATCTGGTGATCCATGGTTCTCAACTCTGAGGATTTTGAGGGCAGGGATCGGAGAGACCTGGGCAACTGAACCCACAGGAGGAGCACAATCAAGAGTATGAGGTCGAGAGGATTCTGAGGGAGCGCTGGATCAGGGGTCACCAGCAGTTCCTGGTGAAATGGAAGGGATATCTGATGGAGTAAGCGACCTGGCAAACTCAAGTGGAGTGTGCGCAATGCCCTGATAAGATCTGAGAGTTTCTGGATTTGCAATGGGGTGATGTGATGTATCTGGGTCATCCTGATATGAACATTGTCCTCATGAATATTGGTTCAAATTTGCATATGAATTTAGAGGTCAAATTGGGAGAATCGGAAAAATTTGAAAAATCTTTAGAAAAGGCAATTGTAGGTAAGGATTCAAGGATCTACGGATGAGTACTGATCTGGCGTATTGAATGACTGGTGTCCCAAATCCTCCAAATGGTCATTATGTGGGATATGGGACTTTCTAAAACCACAATTTGGATGTCTCTTGAAAGCCAAATTTAGGGGTTTTAGCAATACTTTAAACTATCAAAAATGTTTTGAAAATGAGGAAACTGTAACTGCATTTACAGTTTCATTTTCTCAAATAAGAAAATCGTAATAAAACATATTGCTTGCTTTGAAAATTTTATTTAAAATTGTTATAGTTGGAAAACTAGAACAATGAGCTCAGTAAGTGAGCTAGGCCAGGTATTGGCCTCTTTCGTGGCCCTAACATGGGGTCAGGCCATGCTGATTGCTTGCAGCATCACCAGAACCTTGGTCCATGAATATGTTGCAAATTCTGGAAATGGTGCACGGGTGTGGGGGTGGTTCTCAGCAGGATTATCAGTCATGTGGTTGGTGACATGGCTGGTGCTGCCCAACTCGTTTGTCTCATATTGGCAAGAGCCTGTGCGTTACACCATGGAGCCCAATATTTAATGGACTTTTTTTGTGAGTTTGCTGTACCCAGGGGTATGATGCGGTAATGGTGGTGGTGGGTCACTTTACAAAATATGCCATCTTCATCCCTGCTTGAAAGCTATCTCTGAAGGATAGATGGCGCGTCTGTTTGTGTCTTAAATAGTTTCTTTGTTTGGTTTACCTCAAGAGGTAATCAGTGATAGAGGGCCTCAGTTTACCTCAAGATTTTGGGAGCTTTTTGTGACATGCTGAAAAACAAGCTCTTCAGATCATCAGCGTAACACCCCCAATCAGATGACCAAATTAACAAATCAAGAAGTCTTTAAAGCAATATCTTGGATTTTATGCTACTAGCTCCCAGTACACATGGGCAACAGATCCCCCTTTGGCTCAGTTTTATACAATAACTCCTTAAATGCTGTGGGATCCGCCAATGGATGCCACAAATAATTTGTTTAAAGTGAGAAATTTACTTTATAATAAAAGTATGATTAACGCTTGTTAAAGTTTTTTTTATGTTTTTTATTGTTTAGGCAGGGCAAAACCAAGAAAGGTCCTTTTCTTAATACTAGTATTTTCTATTTAAACTAGTTCAAGTTTCAAGACCATTGGTATTCAAGTCAAAAGAATATATAGCTGAGTCATCTAAATTAGAAAATATAGGTTTTTGGCCTATCAGATCAAAGATAAAATTTTGAGGCAAAACTGACCCATGTGGTAATAATTTGATGAATTGTATCCAATCACCAGCGAGTAAAATCTTTGCACCATGGCAGTGGTCAGGCTCATATGGTAATGATTGGTTAATTTGCACCCAATCATTGATAGGTAAAATCTTCTCACCTCAGGAGGGTTCAGATCCAAGTGGTAATGATTGGTTAATTTGCACCCAATCATCAATGGGTAAAATCTTCTCACCTCGCAGAGGTTCAGATCCGTGCGATATTGAACTCCTCAAATTTGGCTGAGAAGTTGGAGTAATCCTACTATTAGTTATTACCTTCTTAAGCCAATTTTTGTGATAAACTGTATTTTTCCAATAGTTAGGATTCCACTGAGAATCCGCTAAGATCTTTTCGCTGTGGGTACTTATATCTTTGATATTATTGGCAGCCTGCCCTTTTTTAGTCACTGTTTTTGTGAGGTTGGTGTACATGCAAGAGTATTCCTTCTTTCTGGGTCCTGTATTGGCTAGAACTAAGGGAACTTTATAATTGAGCAATGACAAGAACCCTTGCTTCATATTGATAATGCCGTCATACTCAATCATAAACTGAGTACCTATAAGCATATTATAAGCGTTGTTATCCTAAGCCACTGTGGGGGCCAATAGGATAAGCTTCCCAATAGAAATGGGAAGTGACGAGTAAGCACCCAGTGCGCGGGTGTTGTTGGGACCAGCGGTTCCATAGTCTTGGTTGTACTCCAAGTCAGGTGCAAGTTTGATCTTTTTCATCTGACAATTGGCTCCCCTAAAACTTGGCAGAGATATGTCTCTTCAGGTATGGTGGCTTCATCTACTCCTCCAGCATTCAAGCGATCAGGAACTTCCACTTCAGCAGGTGCTCCTACAACATAATAGCTGACCTCATCCATATCCACCTCAGAATCATCCCCTGGGGTATTTGTAACGCGAGGTAATGGCATAAGTTGTTTAAGTGAGTCAGGCACATGAGATTTGTCAGCAATAGGTGTGCCTTTCCCTATGCTGACATTTCTTTTCCCTGCTCCTGTTCCTCGGCGTCAGCTTTCTTTTTCCAGCACATAGCCTCCTTGTGTCTGAACTTGTAGCAGTATTCACACCGAGGGCGTTCAGGACGTTTTGCTTTGGGGTTTTGCTCTTCAGGGCCCATTATCTGAAGGGGCTCCTTCTTGTCTTCAATAGCTAGGGCTCGAGGCTTAAGCTTTGAATCTTCAATGGTTGAAATGAAGGACGAGATACTGCTCCACATGGAACTTCAGGCTTATGGAAATCGGTGACATCTATTAACGCTTCCTTGATGTCTTGAACAGAATGGAAATAGCGTTTAACTGAGGTGATGTGCATTGCTAACAGAGGGTAAGAAGCCACTCCAGTCAAAACGGCGGCTACAGCATCATCCAAAGTCAACATCTTTGAGGTTAACAACATCTGTGCTTCCATATAGAATCATTCCACAAAGGCGACCACTGACTCTCCTTTTCAGATACTCATATGCATAAAAGCTTGCTTTTTCATAATTAAAGCCTGTTTTGAGCTGAACGTGTTTATGAGAGCCTCTTTAACTTCGGCCCAGGTGCTAAGAGCATCCATATGTGGGACCATCACCTCCTGTGCCATGCGGCCCAAACAGGAAAGGATATGTTTAGCCTTCTGACGATCAGTCACCCCTTCCATAGCTGCTTCATAAATGTATAAAAATGAAGCAATGCTACCATCACCAGAGATAAACTTGTCTTTAAACGTTGGTTTGAATGAATTATGGTCATTCCCAGTAAGGGTATGAATAGCTGGAGCTTCTGCTTCTGATGTTTCAGAGCGGTAGCTTAACTGATCAAAGGTCCACAAAAGGTGATCAAACTGGTCATGCATGGCTTCAAGCCAGGTTTCCATTTTAGAGAGGGCTTCTAGGGCCCAGATTCACATAGTCTCAGTCGAGCTTTGATCCCTGATTTTTGAGTTTCAAGATCTTCCACTCAGTTTTACATTGCAGAGACTTGGAAACGGAGTTGTGACACCATTGAGCTTAGGTTTAATTGAGCAGGTTTCATGGCTTTTACGCGGTTCATCAGCTCTTCTTTCATTTGTTTACACCCTTCATCATCACGAGAGTGGGAGCTGGGGCCTTGTACCCCCTCCTTAATCTGTTCATACTTCTGCTCAACCTGCATTAGTCAGCTGTATACTTCCTTAAACAGCACAGGGCTTTCCAGCGAAGCTTTTATTCCTTTTGCTTTGATTTCATATTCAGTCAGGTGACGTGCCAAATATTTGGTATTTTCAAATGAAGCTTTAAGAGCTAGCTCCTTTTCTAGCTGAACAACCTTGGCCGCGAGGGTGGTGGTGGTGCTAGATGGTTAAAGCAACAGATGACATTCAAGCTTATCAACATGCAAAAAGGCCTGAATTAACTGCCGCTCCACCACAGCCACACGCTGTTCATATTTCTCTTGAAGGACGGAGTTGGGGGCTGAAAGGTCATGATGCGTTTGCTCATTTTGCTTTTCAAGCTCTTTAGCAAACTCCTCCAACAATGAGCGAGTGCTAGTGGAGGATGCGTTCAGTTCATCCTGGAATATCTTCATGGCCTCCTCGACATACTTTACAATCCCAGTGTCCATAGTAGTAAGTCAGTCATGCAGCTGTATGATGAAGTTAAATTAGCTTCCACACCAGATTTAACTACCCCAAGATGTTTGGAGGTCAGTTGATACAACTTATCATAGGCTAAATTCAGAGCTGCATGGGTATCTAGGTGTTGATGAAGCTCTTCATGATGGCCAGCTAAGAGATGCATCATATGGACCAAGGCAGGGTGAGCAAACTTGCGTACATAGGTGGTCAATTTGTAAGCTGACCATAGGTCTCTGGTAGGACACTAGTCTCATAGAGAAACAAGTGGCATTCCTCTACCAATGATGCTCATTTGCGAGATGCAATGTTGCCAGGGTTAATGATGCCATGAGTAAGATCTCTCACAGCTTCAGTGGCTGGCCAAGTGATGCGATGAGACTCAGGTATTAATATGGGCTCAATTTGTTCTTCTTCAAATATTAAAGCAGTAGGGCTGTCCACTCAATCATTGTCTTCAGTCCCTTCCCCATTTTGCACCCAACGGGTGACACTCTCCATTTTTTTGTTAATACTTATCAAAATTATTCAGGGGCTCAACCCCTGTAGTGAGCACCAGTTTGTGGGATCCGCCAATGGATGCCACAAATAATTTGTTTAAAGTGATAATTTTACTTTATAATAAAAGTATAAATAACGCTTGTTAAAGTTTTTTATGTTTTTTATTGTTTAGGCAGGGCAAAACCAAGAAAGGTTCTTTTCTCAATACTAGTATTTTCTATTTAAACTAGTTCAAATTTCGAGACCATTGGTATTCAAGGCAAAAGAATATATAGCTGAGTCATCTAAATTAGGAAATATAGGTTTTTGGCCTATCAAATTGAAGATAAAATTTTTGAGATAAAACTGACCCATGTGGTAACGATTTGATGAATTTTATCCAATCACCAGCAAGCAAAATCTTTGCACCACGGCGGTGGTCAGACTCATATGGTAATGATTGGTTAATTTGCACCCAATCATTGATGGGTAAAATCTTCTCACCTTTTGGAGGTTCAGATCCGTACAATATTGAACTCCTCAAATTTGGCTGAGAAGTCAGAGTAATCCTATTATTAGTTATTACCTTTTTTAGCCAATTTTTGTGATAAACCATATTTTTCTGATAGTTAGGATTCCACCAAGAATCCGCTAAGGTCTTTTTGCTGTGGGTACTCATATTGTTGATATCCACAATATTATTTGAAGATCAGGCAGGTGATGGGCCAATCATAGTGGCAGATTTGGGGTCACTAAGACCTCCAACATTCTTTTTCTTAAGTCAAGAAGGAGAATGTCCAACACATGCCTCTACAGGGGTATCACCAATGTATGCTAACTTGAATTACAATCCTGCCTTCACCCATGGGCTAAAACCTGCAGCAATATCCCTGCTGCAGACAACTTTGTTAACCTCATTCTGAAGGTGCACCACCAGGTCCATCAGCAGTTGATCGATTGAATTAACAGTGCCAAAATGATTTTCTGACAAAAAAATGCCATGTGACCCCATACTTAAGAGTAGGTGACTTATTCATGGTTGACATTGAGTGTTTGCATTAAAAAGTGCCATGCCATAAGTTAGCCTAGCATTGATCAGGCTCTTTACCTATCTCTTAGATGCTAAACAATGAATCTTTAAAATGGAACTGCCATCCCGCTAAGATTCATAACTCCTTCCAAACCTCTTCCTTATTGCCATTTTAAAGGACAGAATCTTGTTGTGTAAAACCCATTATGGTAGAGAGAGCTCCAGAGTGAAGTGGAGCTAATCTTAAACCCTTGGAAAGTCAAATGTTAATTGCAGTACTTTGTATCATGGAAAGGGTTCCCATCCTTGAAGACAATTAAGTTCCATCCAAGGATTGCAAAACCTTTCAAAGGGTGATTGCTGAGTTTTACAAGGCTAACCACAAAGCACCCTCAACTGCCCTTCCCAAAATGAGGCCATTGCAACAATCAAGATCCCTATCCCACACAATAACTATGCCTTGGCCAAGGTCCTGGAAGAGGTGGTAAACCCTGTCCTTTTAGGAAAGAATAATGTAAGGCTCTTGGTTCCAGCTATCAAGCTGGATAGGGTTTTACATTTCTTTAAAATCAAAAAGGGTTCAACCCCAAGGACTTGTCCCTCACCCAAATCTCTGACCTAGGTCAAACCCTGGATGGGAGATGGGGGCCGCTGCCCCTACCCGTTTGTCACACAACTTTTCCCAATCTACTACCCATCCCAAGCCCATTTTAAGCCTTCAATCCTGCAGAAAATTTATTTGAAAAATTAAACACCTTTATAGATCTGAGATATCTCAAAACTAGTCATCACTAAAGGCCTATGCCTCTTCCCTCACCAGGTGATATAATTGGTGACCCATCTGAAAGAAAAAGATCTAGTTTTTTAAGTCAACTTTAAGCAAGAAGTCAAAAAAGGCCACGAAAACAGAGATCAAACTTAACACTATCTTGCGAAATCAAAAAAGCAAATTTAAATATCCAATGGTTTGAAAAAATGACCTGGGAATAGCTTGTAACGTTAGCTGATACTATCAGAGTAAAATCGGCATTCAAAATGGTAATTTTTGGGATTTGAAATACAAATTGAACCCTACTACCATTTTCAGCTTAATAGCCTCCCTCCTCCCCGGTCCAGTCTGAAACCTAGCATCTTATCTATGGTAGAATGTTGAGCTATCTTTTTAATTCTAATATAGGAATATATCCCCAGAAGTTCTTATTTCTTACTTTTTAGTCAAAACCTATATTAAAATCCGCAATTTTTGTGCTTTCCTAAGTAGACACCACCCAAGGGTCACATTTATTAGCCTTTAGGATTGAAGAACCATTATGTGCTAGTTTAAACCCAACTGTTGAAAGCTGTAGCCCTATGATGACAAGAACCACTTTTTTAATCTCATCCACCTAATTCTGATGAGGTGAAGCTGAGTAGCCTGTGCCTACTGTTGTAGCTGCTAATGCAATCAAATTCAGAGGTTAGTTTTCTCACACACTTTGTCATTCTGATACTTTGGGTGAGGATGGTAGCAGAGCTAGCAGGCTTTCCAGGCATGAGGCTAGTGGGTTGAAGGTGCTGACTGGGTTAAACCAATCTAATAGCTCTGGAGGATATAAGACACTATACTTATTACTGGCGCTAATTGACCCTACACAAATCTTTTTAATTGGTGCTACAAATTGGGGGCTCGTTGCATGTAACCAGTTGATAGCATAGTCAAGGCCAATCCACTATTTCATGGGTTAGCAATTCTAAAATCAGCATCTCTGCCCATCAGCAGGGTTACCCTATCACCGTTGTAAAAGCGCCAGTTTGCTAAAGTTGTTTAAATTTAAATTTTATTTGAGGTGGGCTGGCCTGGGGATGATTCTGCACCAATGAGGGGAAGTGAAGAAAATGGGAAAGGAGGATAAAACCTGTAAAACCTCTATGCATGGCGTATGATAGGCCAGGAACTCCATGGACCACCTTTGCTATTTGCTATCTCAGTTTGGGGCATTGGTGTGCAACGCCAACACAGTCATAATTGTCCCCTACCCAAAGCTCACTACTGGGATCAAACTTGGGGAGGCAGCGGTAGAGGTACCTATTCTACCACTGGGGTATCCTCCCCTCAGTTTGCTACAGTTGTAATGACATGGAGTCCAAGTTTAATTGAAAAGGTGTACCCAAAAAGAGATGCTTGGGTATGAGAGGAACAATGGTTGGTGAACAGGGCCCCAAATTTATAATTGATTGGTGGAGCCTTAAAGGTTATGGCATGATATAAACCTTATCTTTAGGAAGGGCTTGACTTGCATAAATCACTGAGGGAAATGGGAATGGTAGTATTTCTCTAAAATTATAGCAGCTGAAGTTTCACCAGATTGGTACGGGGTAATTTTGGTTGGGTGGTAAAGTTTTACTGTTGAAGGTTTAAAGGTGGGGTAGTTGGTAAAATTTTTGCATTTGGTGGCTGGAATAAGGTTATTTGGTAGGGCTTTTTAAAGTTTGCTGTTGAATGGCAGGTGCTTGGATTAATTTGACCAACCTTGCATTGGAACTTCTTACCAAATTCTGAAAGGGGTGATTATTTTACATCAAAATGGACTTGGGGAGGGTCATTGTATTCTTCCATGGTGATTTTAATGGGTTCAGGTGACTTTAGGGCATCCTTGTTTAATAAATGATCATTCTTAATCTTCTTTGGGAGTTTGGTGACTTGGTTTTGGGTTTAGGCTTATTCAATTTTGATTTTTTGTGGCCTATTCCTCTGATGGTGCAGTAAGTTGATCAGCATTGCTAAAGGGAGTTTAATCCATCTAATGAATCTGGTGCACAGGCTTTCTGGGCACCATGGAATTTTGATTATCAGCCCTGATGGCATCCCAATTCTGGGTTAATTTACTTATTGCATATAAGGTGAGGTATGGCAACAGGTTTTGGCAGATTGAGCATGGGCCATTTTGTTGATTTCACCAATAGGAGTACTGTCCATTGAGGTGGGGAACTTGGCATCATATATGGGGAAATAAGAACCAGTAGAAATGATAACAGGCTGGTTGTATCTGAATAAATGAAGGGCATTTCATAATGATTGCCCTTGAACCAGCATGGCCAAACTGTTGAACTTGCTTAGAGGGCATCAATCTGCTGATTCACCTCAAATTGGAACCCATACAGGTAGGTTTGGTATGTTTTAAGTATCTGAATCATCAAATTAAGGTTACTTTCCTTACAAGGTGTAATGGCTCAGTATCCTTGGCACCAGAAGTTAACAAGCCGGGCATACATCTGGCAGGTTTGGATAGCCTGATTGATACAGATGGGCTGTGCCATTAATGATGCATCTAAAGATGGGTTATTGAGGGCCTCCAGAAACCAATCAAAGAGTTGCTGATCTACTTCCTTGCAGTGTTGATATATAGTTTGATTCTATAAGCTTTTAGTCTCTCAACCCTGGTTATAAAAATTTCTGTTGCTGCTGAGAGCTTGCAAGTGTAATTGGAGGAATTTTTGCAGAACTGGGTTAAAAAGTTTTAAAATTTCTCCATTGCCCCAGCTAACCTGTCATTAAGGCCTGAAGGGTAGGTTGGCGCTGTGCCATCTGTGGGCTTGGCCAGTATATAGACTGACCACCTTGCATAATAGTTGATGGGAGCTCACACCATAGCCATCGCCTCAGGCACATTTATTGTTTAATCGCTCCTCAACTGGGCTATGGTCAAACTTCCCTAAAATCGGAAGCACAAGTTCTCATAAAGAATAGGGTGGTCACTTGGCCAGCTGGTAATTATGTTTAAGGTTCTGGGGTATTGTCTCTGGCAGGATTGCCATAATGGCATGAAGAAGTTGGAACTTCAGTTTCTGGAATTTCAGTTTCATCCTGAGGGGCAGCATTGTTAATAACAATTGATTACTACTATTGGATATTGTGGGAGTTAGTTGTCATTGGGCAGCAAGTGGAAATATACCTGGATATTTTTACAAGCGCAGACAGAATAAAACCAGAAGGTGAAGATATCAAAAAGAAGTTATAGTCATGATACTTGGTTTTAATATAAGGTTGGACCAAGCTTCTATACCCAATCAAACAAGCTAGAGGGTTGGGATTTTTGGGGCAATAAAGGATATATGATAAAAATGAATAAATGGGATCTAAGGGTAAAACTTGGGTGGGGATATCCCCGAAAGGTTGGTAAACTCAGAACTCCCATGCCAGAGTACAAAAGGCTATGGACCACAGTGATCTTCATAGGCTATTCATTTTATAGATATTTACCTGGGTGTACTTTATGAAAACTTACAAATTATTGCGGATCATAAGTTGTTAGATCAAACCTATCAGCTGTTAGCCTACACCATCAATTCTTTCTATTCTTCTTGCCATCTCTAAATAGATCTGATACTTTACAGAGGTATACTATGATATCTTATATAGATATAATTGAGTAAGTTACCAAGGTTGATGCTTAAGATTATAAATAAATCTGAATAACTCAGGTCATATCTAGTAATGGTAGCAAACTATTTTATAAGAAGGTTATCTAATATTGAAAGCAGACTCACCCATCAAATTCAAATTTAGATGGAGTTATAAGCTTCAATCATCCTAGATATCTAGATCATAAAAAATTATCCAAGGTGGGTCAACCTTGGGGCAGACCTTATCACACCGAGTTTAGAAAGCTGGAAGTGATGAAATATATATTTCAATCTAGCTATTCCAAGTTTTATATATTATATGGTAGAATAACCCTATCTAAAGGAAGTTTTGATACTTTCTAAAGTTATTAAAAAGGCAACCTTTTATTTTTTAAAGGCTATAGGGACTTTAGAGCTAAAGGAAAGTTACAAGTGAACCTGAAGTAAAGTCAAAGTCAGTTGAGAATCTATAGGGGGGCCAATAGATTCAGCTATTTTAAACCCAAGTTGGGTTTACTAACCCATCTGATAACTTTACCATTGAAAAACCTATATCCAAGTAAGGGGAGCTTTTATTATCGATCTGATTGTTATCATACTCCACAGAAGCAAACGTTTTAAGCTGAAAACCTATAGATGGAACGCAACTATCTTTTCGGATGGGTTTCTCAGCGAGCTTTTAAGGTTAAGTTGGAACCTATATACCCAAACTTGAGGTTTCTAGTCTAAAAGGTCTAGTGATCGGCGAGCGCGTGATTTGGATTTAAAGTGCATAGGTCGTAACCATCAATAAACATCTGATATCCCAACTATAGTCTGATATGATCAAGTTACTTCAAACAAGGTTTAAAAAGTTCGATATACCTTACCTAATCAAGGTTGTAACGGGTGAGGCTGATAATCTAATAGGTTACCCATCGTAAGTGAAGCTGCAGGGGGCAGCTGGTAGCTTCTAAACATTAACTTTTATTCAAGCCTACTCTAATGATTTATATAACTTATAGCATTTTTAGAAAAATGTTTGAAAAGGCATCTAAAAGGGTATCGAATTTTGTAACCTATATAACCCTTACTTTATTATCCCAAACACCGATTATAAAAGCACCGATACACTCTTGCTAAACCCGATATGTATATCTTCGCACCAACCTTTACTATAAAAACTCATAAAATCTCACCCTCTGATGCCAGCAACCACAGATAAGCTTTAACTATTACCCGATTGATGACTGTAATGGAAATAGAAAGGTTGAAAAGTAAGGGTAGGCTATGCCGGATAGCTATAAAATGAACTGCGATACCAAATAAAAAAAGATGTGGGTAAAGGTACCCGTCGCAGCTAACCCATTTTATAAACCACGTTGAAAGAGTTAGAAAAGGGGTGGAGAATGCGGCAACCATCTAGGTTACAAGTTGGAATAGCTAAATTAACTTAAATGAGTTATCGGGTAGGTAGTATAATAGGCAGGCATTATACCTTTTTTATAGTATTTGAGGCTTAAAGGTTTAAGATATTCTAATTAGGTAGTAAAGGTTTGAATCTCATATACACCAAATCTATAGAGGATAGCCATCAGTTTAAAGGGAACACGTCAGTTCTCTTTAAAAGTTTATGATCGGTTCTTTATCTTTTTTTAGTACTAGATGGTCCCAACCCGAGGGGGGATTCATCGATGTATGATCGGTTCTTTATCGATTACTTCAAGTTCCCCTTTCACCCCGGCCGGTATAAATCGATAACGATAATCGACCACCCCCGGGTTAAGTTATATAGTTGAGCCCGGTATATTTAGATGGCTTGAAACGCGTACCCTCAGCTCAAAGGTCGAGATCATCCTTACCCAAACTTCAAACTTTGGAGGTCGATATCGTACTACAATTAGGGTAATTCTAACCTTCTCGAGGGTTGAACTATTTCGGTTGAGTGATCTTTATACCTTAAAAGGTTTATTAAAGCTCAACAGCTATTGAATATCAACCACTTCTAAGGCGTGGTTATTGAATTAGGTATAGAAAGCTGAGTTGAACAGTTCACCACCCTAGGTTTATTTTATTTTTGGTAAAGGGACCTGCGCTATCTTTAGATACAAGTCAGCTTTAGTTTTATAGCCTCGTGACCGGTTAAGTTATACCCGGTTGGGATACGAGGGAGTTGAGTTTCGGGATTATCGTTCGGCCGGTTACTTTTGGGTTTTTTTGGGTTAGGCCATTTGAATTTGGGGGCGATGGGTAGGTAAGTTGGAACCCGAAGTTGGGTTAAGGGGTGGTTTATACGGCCCCATCTCCTCTTCAACCGTTTTTACCGGGGTGGGGTCAATTAGGGGCTCTTCCTGCTGGCCTATGGCAGGTTGGCATGAGCTCGAGCTGGGGTTTAGCTTATCGCCGTTGGTTTAAAATGGTTGCTAATCGTGAACTTTTGGATCCAAAATTTTGACTTGTTTGATAATTATGAGCTCGGGTGACCATCCTAAAGCTTTAGTTCCGGATATCGTGCCCCGATTAGCAGAGGAGTTCCCTGTTTACCCAACACCTTTTCATGTAGGCTTGGTCCCAAGTCGGGTCGGTAGAGTTGACCTTCTTTGCGTAGCTGCCATGTCGCTTCTTACGACCGGGCTCCGGCGGGAGGAGCGGTACGAGATGGCTTGGAAGCGGTTTTCGATCGACGAGATGGTCATCGCGGTGGGCCCCCTGGGTGGCCTCATCGGTACCCCAAACTTTAAATGAGGCTGACGTAAAATTTAGCGGCGGTGCGGGACGCCAACAAGCTCGCCGTCGCGGACCGGGGGGCGGGTACCGCGGATACCGTCACCATCTACACCTCGGCCGGGAAAAAACTCAACGCCATCAAGGTTTAGCTCGAACCGATGAGTTCTTATCGTCCTAGTGGGATACGGGCCAGCTCGTGGCGATGGGCTGGGACTTCAGCGACCACCTGCTGCTGGTATTCGCGGAGGGCTCGTCCGGCGCCACGGGATCTTTGGCGGGCGGAGCCAGTTCTCGCTAGGCCTGGTAGGGTTAACCCTACTGCTCATATAATAGGCGCCGGGGGAAGCGGTCAAGGATGCCAGGTTCTGGCCCGAGGGGCTCGTCGTGCGCACCAGCGGCGGGGATTTCTTTGCCGTGGCCAACGTCCTGGAACCCCGCCCCCGCAAGCTCGCCCCCGCAGGTAGCCCGACGGGCGTTGAAGGCGGGCTAACCGGTTAGCGATAAAAGGCGGCATCCACTGCTGGAGCATCATCCCTCCGGGCCTGGCACTCAGCCAAAACGTCGAGGTCTACCTCTCGGCTGGCAACTCCGTCCTGGCGATCGACAGTAAGGGGGCGCAAGATCTGGTAAGCCCTTACGTCACCCGCTTAACGGTCTAGCTCCTCCAGCGGGGCCCCTTCCACCACATCGCCGTGTCACCGAGCGGAGGCTTCCTAGCGCTTTTGACGCTGGACGGCAAGCTCCTCGTAGTTTCGGCCGACTTCCAGCAGAAGCTGCTCGAGCATGACCTGGCGGAGAAGGCACGCCCCACCCAGATGGTTTGGTAGGCTCACCCCGCGAAACTCTCAAGCTTATTCCAGGTGCGGGAACGACTATATCCTAGCGCTCTATGATGCCGACCTCATCGTAGTCGACCCCCACGGGGACTCGGAAAGGTAGGCGGTTATAGCTTATGGATTGGCTGAGGTGTAGCATCTTTTACGGCGGCGGGGCGTACGTTGCTACCGAGATGGACGGCGCGAGGGTCTTCACCAACACCCACTGCGAGTTTCTCCAAAAAGTCCCCAGTATGGATACCCTTGAACCACTAACTGTAGGCCCCACCCAAGATGTCTTCGGCATCGGGTCGACGTCCCCGGCCGCCCTCCTCTTCGACGCGCTGGAGCAGTTTGAGGTAGTGGGCCAAGGGGTTATTGATGGTCTAGCATCTGAGCCCAAGGGCGGATGAGTTGGTGCGCATCATCGGTGACCACCTCGAGGCGGCGGTGGAGGGCTGCGTCGCAGCTGCGGGCTTCGAGTGGGCGCCCCAGGTGCAACGCAATTTGCTTCGGGTAAGTTTCTGCGCTCCCTAACGCCCCAGGCAGCCTCGTTTGGCAAGTGCTTCTTGGACAAGTACAACAGCGACCGCTTTGTACGCCAGTGCCAGCTCCTGCGAGTCCTCAACGCGCTGCATCACTACGAGGTGGGGATCCCCCTCACCCTGGCACAGTACGCCTTAGCCCCAAGGCTTTAACCTGCAAGGCTCGACGCTCTGGGGATGGACAACGTTATCGGGCGGCTGCTGGAGATGCACCAGCATTTCCTGGGCCTCAAGATCTGCCAGTACCTCCGCCTTCCGTCCGACCGCGTGGTGGTCCATTGGGCGTGCGCCAAGGTACCGCTTCGGCTTGGCGGTGGTTAAAGTTTAGATCCGGGCGTCGCTCGAGGATGAGGCCACCATTACGCGCGTCATCCTCGACAAAGTTGGGGACCGCAACGGGTTCGCCTACCACCCCATCGCCAAGGTGGCCAGCGAGAGCGGCCAGCTCCAGTTGGCGATCCAGGTGGGCCGCCGCGTCGAATGCGCTGACATCTTAGCTCCTCGAGCGCGAACCCAGCGCCCAGTCCCAGGTGCCCATGCTGATGGAGTTGCAGGAGGAGGGGCGGGCGCTCGACAAAGCCATCGCGAGTGGCGATACCAACCTGGGTAAGCCTACGCCGGGTGGGGCTGACGTGCAGTCTACCTGGTGCTTCTGCAGGCCAAGCAGAAGCTATCGCTGGGGGACTTTTTCCGCCTCATCAACCCTCGCCCCATGGCCGGGTGCCTCCTCGAGGCCTTCTACGATCAGCAGGATAAGCCGCTGCTGAAGGATTTTTACTACCAGGATGATCGCCGGCTCGACTTGGGCCTGTTGGCGATCCGCGAAACGTATGGCTTGGTAATTCGCCATTCGGGCTGAGCTAAACTGTAGGATCCTCCCAACCTGAAGGCCAAATGGGAGGAGGCGGTGCGGCATCTCGCTGGCCTCAAGGACCGGGCCACCGAAGGCAAGGTTGGGCGGTTTGGTTCGACGGTTCACCCTTTTAGCTCGCGGACGAGCAGGTCAAGCTCCTTAACCATCAGGAGCACCTCGCAACCAAAGCCGGCCAAGCCGCCATCGGGATCCCGCTAGCCGACACCGTCACCCTCGCCACCAAGGTCGGCGACCACCGCCTAGCCTCGAAGCTACGTTCCGAATTCAAAGTTTCGGACAAAAAGTAATTTACTCCACCCAGGCTGATCAGTAGATTCTGGTGGTGGAAGCTGAAGGGCCACGTGGCCGCCAACGACTGGGAGGGCTTGGAGGCGTTTGCCAGATCCAAGAAGTCGCCGATTGGCTACTTGGTAAGCTGGCGGCCGAACCCTTTAATCCCAGCCCTTCTATGACCTATGCGTCGGTGCGCACCAACCGTCCCAGGCCATGAAGTACGCCCTGCGGTGTGAGCCAGCCCTGCGGCCCGCGCTGTTTCTGAAGATCCAGGCCTACCGCGAGGCCGGCCAGCAGGCCTTCGCCAACAAGGATGTGGCCTTTCTGAAGTAAGCCCCGTCCCACATCGGCTCAACCTTATAGGAAGGTCCGGTCCGAGTGTACCGATAACGAGGTGAGGCGGGAGTTGGATGTGTGGATCGTCCAACTTGCCCCAAGGTGAGGGCTATCATCACCTTTAAATCCGCCGTCCATTAAATTTAGCGCCTTATCTATAATGGCCACGCCTCTATCTTTTAAACCGGTGGTTCTAAAGTCGCAGCGCCGGCATGTGGTTTTATACGCGAGGGTTCTTTGTAACGTCCAAAACCATCCCTGTTTAGCTCTGCCGCAGCTGTAAAGTAAACTCCAGCGAGTTGGCTAAGGCGTAGAACCTCGGATCGATATTATTGGAAGTTAGGTTAAGCTGCCGTTCAAAGGTTGAAGCCACCGATCTAAACCGTTGGCTCGTATCTTCACGACGTAGCTTAATACTTGTATCCCCACCTGTTGAGGCTAGGGCTTAATTAAGCGACCTATCGAGCCGAGCTACCTACGCCTATCCTCGCACGCAGCCCCGCACGCCATAAACCCTGAAATCCGAGTGCGGTGGGCTTTAAAGTGCCATAATCTGATAACCTTTTCACCTGGGGTTCATGGCGATCCCCCTGCCGATTTTGATCCGATCTCTCTTTTAGTAACCAAAGCAAAGGGCATCGGCTTAATTGTGGGGTGATGGCGTGATGGCTGGCCAACCCTTGACTTCTAATAAGGTCCAACTTAATTTTATCAGGCCTTTAAAATTTAAAAATCATCGGTATGGGGTGTAACCAGGGTGGGTGGTCCCATTACCCCACCCGATGGGGTTATCCTACAACACCTCAGTCCCCCTATACGATCTTACATGGGTAGGCCGATGGTTAAGGATTAAATTTGGTAAGATGGGTTCAAGGCCTAACTGAGGTGCAGAGTTTAAGGGTATGGGAACGGAGTTTGGCTGTATCCCGTACCCATCGGCTTTAACCTTAGCTTAAATGCCACTTTAGGTTGGCTTGATAAGCTCAATGAGGGCCCACCTTAAAGCTTAGGTTGGGTTATAAACCCATCTTACTGTCACTTAAATGTACCTGGTATGGCAGTATCAGGGTTGGGCGTAACAGTGCAAGTGAATCAATATATGTAAGCTGGTAGTAAATGTCAGCCATGGGGGAGCAACGCCTAATTGGCCCATTATTGGTTCAGGGCCCCAAAGCCCCCCACCGAGATGATAGGCTCTAAGGGCCTAGGAAAACTACCAAAGAACTAAGGGGGTGAGAGGAATGATAGGTTTATTCAAATAGAGCCTCAAGGTAGGTATAGGACCTCAAGGCTAAGGGGGGATTGGAAAAGGATTTGGGAGCTAGGCAACAGGTGATTAGGGGGAGGAAGATATTGGCGTTAGTTGCCATGAGGGATAGGTATAAAACACTATCATTACAAAGTAGATTGGGAATATCCTCAGTGCAATTTGTTGGTGAATCCCAAAATGGCCGTATGTTTGGAGTTTGGCATCGGATGGGAATTCTCTGTGACTTAATTGATGGTTTGACATTTTTGCATTAGTTGCAGGTATCAAATCAATCATTAGATTAATATTTAAATAGTATTAGGGTTAAACCCCAATACTTCAAATTGGGCTCAAACCAAATCAATGGAAAGCCCAATCTGGCATTTGTCAATCAGTGAGTCATGACCCCCAGTTGAGGCTTTTCTCAATATTGGAGAATCCCAGAACACCCACCAAGCTCGCTATTGGTCAGAGTCAAGGTGACATCATCAGATCCATGCAGCGCACCTTGGTATGGGTATTGGAAGCACTTAAGATTCTAGCGCATATTACATTATGCCATTTTGAATAACTAGGGGTCCAAGATAGCAGATTGTATGGGCTGGGGGAAGCAGCGTGGACACAATGCAGAGATCTGGTAAATGTCAACAGGGAGTTACTCCAGCTTTAATGATTGAACCTGGAAAGAATATTAGCATTGGAGCTGTCATTAGGAAGAGGTCCCGGCATCAGGGATGAGACCTGGAGAAAGAATGGTAGCTGGGCAATTGAATGCCTGGCCATTTTGAGAGGACCTCAGTATTAGAGCCAGCTTTGGGAAGAAGCCCTGGAAAGGAAATAGGTGGTAGGCAACTGAATGCCTGGCCAAGTTGAGAGTCATTGGCATGGGAGCTGGCATCAGGAATAGGACCCAGAGGAAGAAACTAGATGGTGGGGCAATAAATGCCTGGTCATTTTTGGGATCCTTGGCATTGTTTGCTTAAATTGTGAATGCACTCAGAGAAATCATTATCAGAAATGGCATCAGGAATTGGACCTGGAGAAATCATTGGCATTGGTGCTAGCATTGGGAAGTGGACCCGGGTGTAGATTAAATTAAAAATTTATCTAATAAACTAGATAGAAAATTAAATTAGTTATCTTATTATAATAAGATATTAGGAATGGCCCTGTAATTTTTGTGTTAGTGGTGTTGTCCTACCTCATCCTACTTGGTATTTTTGGGGAGCCTTTAGTCCCCCTATCATGGCTTGAACACTTAATGAGAATCATGCTGGGGCAGGGTAGGTCATCCTAAATTTTGAAACCAGGGCAGGCTCTGGGATGGAGGCCCTCAGCAACGACTGCTCCTTAGCCTTCCTGGGTTGTAGCCCTCATAGGGACTCAGAAGCGCCTGGTAGGGAGCACCATTTTGTCAGGCCACAGGGGAGCAACTCCTAACTAGCCCACTATTAATCAGGGTCCCAAAGCCCCAATGAGATAGTAGGCCCTAAGGGACTAAGAAAGCTAACGAAGAACTAAGGGGGTAAGAGAAATGATGGGTTTAATCAAATAGAGCCTCAAGGTAGCTATAGGACCTCAAGGCTAAGGGAAAGATCAGAAAGGGAGGGTTTGGGAGCAAGGTGACAGGTGCCTAGGGGGATAGAGATATAGACATTGGTTGCCACAAGGGATAGATATAGAATACTATCATTACAAAGGGGGATTGGGATTATCCTTGAGATAAGGTGCCAGTGAATCCTGAAATGGCCATAGTTGAGGTTTGCCATTGGATGGTGTAAAAATTTACTCTAGGTTGATTGTCAGCAAGCAATCCAGTAACCTTTTTACTGCACAGGTTTTATTTTCTTGTGCACTTTGTCACATTGTATATAATGTATTATTAATTGATAATAGTATGGAGACTATTATCCATAGTTGAGATTGAACTATAATTTGGTCCAATGTTCAGCCAGTATTTTTAATTAAATACTCTTGAAATTGTACTTGTAGGGATTCATTCCCCTTACTCTTGTCCACCCAATCTTCATTAAGATACTCCGCTGACAGTCTCTCTTGGCCCAACACACAGCTGGCAGCTATCCCTGATTGTGGTTCCTTTATCTCTAGATCCCCACTAAAATCTTTACTCTTCTCTCTGAGAGTCTTCCAATTATTGCCTTCTGCAATAATATATTTGAGATAGAACAACACAATAGAAGCTGATAGTCTAACTATACACCAAATTGATAATGTAACTCTAAACACTGTAGGTAATAATGCTTTTGTAGATAATGTTTTTTATTATAGTAAATACTAGGGAATTATATAGTGGGGGATTTGGCTGTCTAACCCTCAGTTGACACCTCTTCGTTGAAATGGCAGCCATTACCATTGAATCACCCATCCTCATCTCAGCAGTGATGGCCTTCCCCATCCTGGCTAGGATTCCATCATTAGATATTCTTGAGACCTCAAATGGAAAGAGTCAGAAAATGTGTCCCTAACATTTTCCTCTCAATCCAAGTGAACCAACTATAATTGGCTAGTGACCTTCTTAAATAATGGGACTTATTACCCATTATGGCAGGTCACTCACCAACTGATCAATTTGCTAGTTGCAGGTGGCATCACTCACCTTACAACTTACTATTCATTCCTAATTGGCCAGAGATAAAACCTGACTGATCCTAATTGGTACACCTGATAGTTAATCACTATCAGATGCCCCTATTTCATCAGCAACTCCACCTGATGAGATCTTAAGTATTCATCTGGATTGATCTCAATGGATATGACCAGGTGAATATCTCAAAATCCCCTGAATGTAGTTCCTCTGAAACTTGGGCTAACTGATTTCCATTTCACTTCACCTTAGAAAAATTTCCCCTAGTGATACCAGGTAATCTAGCAGGCTGGGAATATGGGCAAAAATCCCAACACATCCCCCCTCTTGCCTATATTTCCAGCGAGAAAAGGACCAGGGCATGAGAGCACCGCTTTGGTCACTTGGTTGAATACTTCATTGTTTCAAGAGGAGTACACTTGTCAATGCTCAATGCTGCTCGGGATGACCTTCAGCATATGGCGCTCTTCCTCATCCTCCTCCTCACTACTGCCTTCTCAGAGCGCAGCCCCATGACCTTCTGTTGTGCTGGGCTGATCAATTTACTCATGACAATATTAGTCCTAGGATCCAGTTTTCCCCCATCATGGTATATGACCTGCTGTCATACTCAAGATCTTGGTCTGGCATCCTTGATTTCCTGATTTTCTCCTTTTCCTAGACAGAAAACTCTTGTCATCAATATTTGTTTTGCAGCTTAATTAAGAATACTATTTCTTATTCACCCTTGTTATTTTGCTCATAACCTCTTGGCATAAGTCATTCTTAATTCTTCCCTTGGAGAGCTTATCTCATTAATTATAAAAATTAATTTTCCCAAAATTGGAGCTTAATGGATTATAGAGTGCATAATGTCAACTTCTATATAAGTCTGACATCCCCTCTCTTATCCAGCTCATATTTCAAATTCTGAGTCTTGCTACCAGCAGCTCCTCAATAGTCTGTCTGATCCAGACCTCTGTCTCTTCCAGCAGATGAGCTGGGATGCTTGATGAAACCTCTTTTATGGTCCTTCCAGGACTCATATGCCTAGTCTTGCACAAGCAGCTAGTCCTTCCATTGAATTACCAGAAATGGTAACTAATCCTTCTGAAACCAGGCTGGCTATCATAACAAATAACTCTCAACTGACTCTTCCTCTGCAGTCAATTCCTAAGTTGGACTTCAAAACTCTCATGGATTAGGCTCCTTTCGCTGATGCTCCAAACATCATTGTAGATGCTCTGGGATTATGTCAGTTGCTCTGGATCTTTCATTTCTGGCCGGTTTGGACCTGCTCCCTGAGTTCCTCATCTGACTTGGTCAATTTTACAAACCCGCTGTTCTGGTCTCTGAGCTCTCAATCAGTAACAGTATTCACTTTGAGCTCCCCTATGCTGAACTCTGGGCCCAAGTCACTGAGGCTTTGACTTTAGTGCTGAATCCCTCTGATCTTGATAACCTTCTGGATCAGGATACTGTCGCTTATGCTCTTCACTTTTCTGGCTAAGCTCTTTGAAGTTGGTCCATGAAGCTTCCAGCCTTGACTGGGTTCCACCATTTGTTAAGCTTTAGCTTCTGAGAAGCCCATAGTTGCCACTTGCAGGATGCAATCTTCTCCCTGCATGAATATCTCTTCTCCAGCGCTTGATATCAGTATCTTCCACTGATGGCGTTGATAGGGGGTATGATTTGGCAACCCCCATCAAGAATCCCTTCTTTGTTGCCAGCCCATATGCATGGTGTCCTTGATGAAGCCCTTTGTCAGGTGCTCAGGACTAGTCTTCTGGCTCCAATACCATATCAGAATTACTTGGGGTTATTCACTGATTGCCTCTTTTTATACTGTTGCTTTCCTCCCCACTCTGGAGTTTCACAATTGGCTTCCTCTGACATCTCAATTTCCCTTCCCCTAGTCACTTTTTCTCAGGGCTCAGCATCCACTCAATGAATGTGGTTTCATGTAGGTCTCACCCTCACTAGCGTCTGATTGCATATCAACTTTGTAGGGCTGTTTATTCCTACCGTGATCCATCCTCCCTCCCCCAAGAGGCAACATAGGTGGAATCATCCCCATACCAAGGACGATCAATAAAAAGTAAAATTATAAAAATATATCAGCTTTTTTATGTGGTATATATATATTCTAATATCTTTTATCAATTTTTTTCTTTATTTTTCTTTTTTACTATGGGACTTGACCTTGTTTCAGTTCAGCGGTCCATCTTTTCCCCCAAACTGGGTCCTGGGCACTTAAGCCTACCATTTTTCCATGGTTCAGAGGTCCTTTTTTCAGACTTAACCATCTAGATTGGTTCAGAGGTCCTTTTTTGGACTTGACCTAATCATCAGGACATGACCAACTTAATGGTTCATCAGTCCCTTGGGAACTCTTTTATTCTTTTCATTGGTCCAACACTTCATATACTTAGCGTGAACTCAATTCACAACTCTTCCATCTAAGAGATTCTTGATGGAGTAAGCATTAGTCACTGTCTTGGTGATTACTTCAAATGGACCTGACCACAATACTTTTAATTTGTTTCTTCAACTGAAACCATGCATATTGCAATAGGCAAGTCTTTCCCATATTTTGATATTATTCTAAGGCCAATCAGTTCTTGTCATCCGTAAATTTTACTTATCTTTTTCTTCAAGGTTGTATCATGTGCTTGTGACTGCATATTGATCAGGATACTCATCAGTCAATTCAGGTATTGCTTGGTAATCATCCCCAATGTAGGTTCCACCACCAAATATAAAATTAGTGGCAACGCGGCCTTTTCTCTGTATAATAAATTCAAATGACTTCTTTCCCATCATTGTATGATGACTAATATTTTAGGTGAATGTCACCAAACTCAGGTACACTCCCCACATGGAATTTCTCCCTGCAAATAGCTTCCTCAGTGTCATGGCCAGTGTCCCATTGACCTGTTCTACCAGTCCGTTCATCCTATGGCCAGTATTGTACTGACACAACTCCTCAGATCCCCATTATTTCGTTTAACCTTGGGATCACATGAGATGTGAAGTTGGTCCCATTGTCTCTCAGCAGAACCTGCGGACATCCATGCCAGTATGCTGCTTGATCCAAGATGAACCTCATAGTACTGGTTGCATCTACTCTGGTTAGAGCCTTTATCTTGACCCATCTCATCAGATGGTCAATGGCAACTATGATGTACTTGACTCCCCTGTGCTCATCATCAGCAGTCCCATCACATCGATGGATACCATGTGCCAGGCGAATCCAGGGTGGACCAGTTGGTATCCAGTTGTATTCTTGTGTGGTTTGTGCAGCTGGAACTCCACGCAACAAGCCAGATGATCTGTGACATTGTAGTTGATTGATTCCCAGTAATAATACTGGAAAATATGGTCAGTTGTTTTCCTCAGGCATCCATGCCCAACAACCTTGTGAGCTGCTTGTACTATTGCTGCTCTTTCTGATGGAGGAAAATAATAACTGCTGCCCGTTGATCATCTTGAATACTTGTCTATCCATAGTCTTGGTGTTTTCCATCGCTTTTTGAAGCGCACCTTGGATTCTTGGAGCTCATCCCTAATTTTTCCTTTGACCATTCTCTGGAATAACTCATCCGCCTGTGGGTATACCCACTGGACCATTGCCAACCATGTTAAGCCATCTGCATTCTGATGAGAATCACCTACTCAGTGGACTATCTCATAATCATAAGCCTGAAGCTTAAGTGCCCATCAGGCCAGTCATCCTTCTGGTTCTCTTAGATTGTGTAGCCAATGCAGAAAAGAGTGGTCCATTACCACCTTAAAGTGTATTCCGTGGATGTAACCTGAAACTGCTTGCATGCATATATGACCACAAGGTATTCCCACTCAGTCATGATGTATTTCCTATCAGCAGCTGAGAGTGTCCAGCTCACATATGCCACCGGATGCTCATCCCCAAGTTCATCTACTTGGCTCAGTATGGCACCAAATGCCATCAATGAAGCATCAGTTTGAATGATAAGCTCCCAATCAAAATTCAGATTATCAGAATCAGCAAATCTATCAAATACTGGCATAACTCATCAAAGGAGTCCTGGGCCTCTTCATTCCATACAATTTTTTTGGATCCTTTAATAAATGGAATAATGGCTCAGCTATTTGGGCGAAGTCCTGAATAAATCTTCTATAGTATCTGACCATCCCAAGGAATACTTAGATGTCTCGGCACTCTTTGGTACAGCCATATGCTCTATAGCTGCTATCTTCTGGGTTTGCAGCTGAAATCCACTTGAGTTAATTATGAATCCCAGATATTCTAACTCTTTCTTGAAGAAGTGGCACTTCCTTGGCTTGACCCTCAGGTTAGCCACGGACAGTCACTTAAATACTTCTTCCAAGTGGTGCAGGTGATCAGTAAACATCCTACTGAATGCGTTGATATCATCCAGATATACCAGGATGCATGACAACTTCAAGTCACTTAGTATCACATCCATGGCCCTCTGAAACGTTGCAGGCACATTGCAGAGACCCTGGAGCATCCTCGTCAGTTGATATAGCACCTGCGTGGTAATAATTGCGCATTTTTCTTGGTCTTCCTTTGGCAAGTTGATCTGCCAATATCCCAAGATCAAATCCATCATGGAGAAATACTTCACTTCTCCTAAATGATCCAGCGCATTATTGATCCTTGGTAGGGGATACAAATCCTTCTTAATAATCTTGTTCAGCCTTTGGTAGTCAATCATCACCCAGTTCAATCCATCCTTCTTCTTCATGATCAAAATTGGACTCGCCCAGGGGCTTGATGATGGAACTAGAAGCCCATTCTTCACTAGTTTGCTGATTTCATCCTCCACTACTGCTTTGGTGGCTTTTGATCTTCGGATTAGTCTCATCCTTATTGGTAAATTTTCTCTGGTGTCAACCTTGTGAATTAAGTCTCATGCACATCCCAAATTGTGGTTGTCCTGAGTGAACACTTCCCAATACTTCTCAAATAGTTTGAGCACCTCCTCCTGCTGGCCTTCCAGCAGATCAGCGAGCTGCTCTCAATCAACTAATAGGTTAATGCTTTTGGCTACCCCAGCTGGTAATCCCATTTCGTCAAGAGACCCAAAATCATGGAATAATCTCAATTTGGCCATCAGGATCAGATGAATAAATGCGATGATCTGATTCCTCTTGATCTTCATCAGTTTTTCACTCAATTTTGCCAGGAGAACTCAAATTTCTCCATGGCCTGGCATTATTATCCCAGGAGCCACCCATAGCTCCAATCTGGACTTCTTCCAGGGGCTTCCAACCTCCCCATACAACAGCTCAGGATTTTCCAAAGTCAACCCTGTGTCAACTCATATCTGCGATCTGGATAGTATGGTCCTCTCATTCTTGATCCTTAGTGAAATTCCCCAGTTCTCTAGGATTTCCACTGGCATTTCGCGTCGCTTCCTACCAGCTAATTAGTATCAAATTGGTACAATGTCATCATTGTATATCAGATTAATGAAGTTGTTTCTCCAATTCAATGGAGCTTCACCGTCCTTCTGGTATACCAATGGTAATGTCTGACCCAAGATGGTCAATGTATCATCCTCAAAGTTACATTCAACTCCATGTTTCTGTAGAAACTCTGTTCCAATCAGAATGTCATAGTTTTTGTTTGCCTAAACTATCGCTGGCGCAGATACCACCAATGACTTAAATCATAGTGGCAGCGCACTATACACTCCACAGGAAATGGTGGTGTTCAGCCCAGCTGTCCCATATTCTCTCTTGTGCTCCAAGTCTGGCGGTATCTTCTTCCTCTTTACCATCTTGGTTGAGACAATATTGATGGGCGCTCCACTGTTGACAATTGCCCTCACCCTCACTCGATTCACTTGTATATCTATATACATACACTCAGAGTATTGTAATATAGTATTTACAAAGTGAATGGTGGCATTATTAGCCAAATCTAGGGTGTGAATAATTTCCACTGATAATTCAGGAAATGATTCCTTTATTGCAATGAGGGGGATAGACAGATTAGCCTCATCTAATTGGATGTCTGATAATTCTTCAGGATTCTCAGTGGTTTGAATCTTCTCCACCAGTTGTTGGGTATACGACCGGCCAACTTCCTGGATTAACTTGGGGTCAATTCTCTTCACCCCAGCTCTGGTCACAGCATTCACATCCATATTGATCACTTGATATAGCTGATCCTGCTCATCATCTACAAACAGATTGCTAATGTAGATTCCTTCATTCATGATATCAGGAGGAACAGGTTTCTCTGCAGCTCTAGATTGTTCCTTATCTAGGCTGTGGGCCCTTTTTCTGAATCCTTGGTGGCTGCTTTCTCCTTGGCTTGGACCACGTTAATCTGATACTTTAGCTTTTTACAGTGTATGGCGAAATGTCCTTTCCTGCCACACCAATAGCAGACCTTCTCTTTCTTGCTTAACTGTCTGGATTCTTTGGGATTATTTTCTGGCACGGTTTGATTAGTAGCCTCCTTAGATCCTTTGTTTCCCTTTGAGGGATTTGGATTTCAAACTGGATTGGACTTGAAGCTTCTATTTGGGGCATCAAATGTCGCTCCCAAAACCTTCAGGTTATCTACCATTTGCGAGGTAGTTATTTCTATCACAAAAATGGAAGACATCATATGATGCAAATCACAATAGGGCTGAAGGGCTTCTTGCAAAGTGATTCTAGCATCAAAGTCATCCAATACTTTCTCTCCGGCCAGGATCTATGATTCCTGGTAAAATTGATCTGTGAAGCTAGAAAGAGACTTAACTTTATGGAACTAAATTTCCATAAATTCTTGCTTGCCTTTTGACATGTGTTTCAGACTTTTGAACTCCTTCATGATGGCCTCCTTTGCCTCAGCATATGACCAGCTGCCCCCTCCAGGTGAGGTAACGCTAAGTTTTGACAGTCAGTGTCCAGGCAATTCATGACCATCAACGCCTTTTAACGCTCTCCATAGCCATTCATGGTCATGTCAAACGGTCAGAAAAATGCTGGGGTGTTACCCAATGGAACATTGGCAATTTTGGCGTTGCCATAAATTCCTCCAACTCATTTCTGACCGATTTTCTCGGTTTGGCTACTTGGCTAAGTTGTGGAGTGATTTTAGGCATCATCTCCAAAATGGCATTAAAAGCGGGCGGCATGTTTTTTGGGGTATTTGACTTCCCAAGTATAGTGCAAGGACTTCATTCTTTGGCATCACTTGCCATATCAGACTCACAAGCACATCTATGAGCTTCAAGTTCCTCCACTTGTTTGATTAATTTCTAAATATCCACACTGAACTTTCTTAAATGAATGCAATCCACTTCTCATTCCATTTGCAAGTATAGGACCTCTCAAATGAGGTCCCCTTCTTTCTTCTTCAATGAGTTTACTTTGCTGAGTAACTCGTTCCTGAAGCTAGCTACATTATCTACTCCTTCCTCCACCTTAGTGACTCATTCTTCCAAGGCCGCGAACTCCTGATGGTCCACTGAGTTTAAGGCATTCTGATTTACAGTGGCTATCTTGGTCCACAGCTTGCGTAGCTCTTCTTTGTAAAACATTATTATAGATTCTTCACTCAACTACCCCTGTAGTGAGCACCAACTTGTAAAAATTTACTCTAGGTTGATTATCAGCAAGCAACCCAGTAACCTTTTTACTGCACAAGTTCAATTTCCTCGTGCACTTTGTGACATTGTATAGAATATATTAATAATCAATAATAGTATGGAGACTATTATCCGTAGTTGAGATTGAACTATAATTTGGCCCAAAGATCGGCCAGTATTTCCAATTAAATACTCTTGAAGTTGTACTTGTAGGGATTCATTCCCTATACTATTTTACACCTGATCTTCATTAAGATACCCCACTGACATTCTCTCTTGGCCCAACACACAGCCGGCAGCTATCCCTGATTGTGGTTCCTTTATCTCTAGATCCCCACTAAAATCTTTACTCTTCTATGAGAGTCTTCCAATTATTGCCTTCTGCAATATCCTTGAGACAGAACAACACAATAGTAGCTGATAGTCTAACTATACACCAAATTGATAATGTAACTCTAAACACTGTAGATAATAATGCTTCTGTAGATAATGTTTTTATTATAGTAAATACTAGGGAATTATATAGTGGGGGATTTGGCTGTCTAACCCTCAGTTGACACCTCTTCAATGAAATGGCAGCCTTTACCATTGATTCACCCATCCTTATCTCAGCAGTGATGGTCTTCCCCATCCTGGCTAGGATTCCATCATTGGACATCCTTGAGACCTCAAACAGAGAGAGTCAGAAAATGTGTCCCTAACGTTTTCCTCTCGTTCTAAGCAAACCAACTGTAATTGGCTAGTGACCTGCTTAAATAATGGGACTTATCACCCATTATGGCAGGTCACTCACTAACTGATTGATTTGCTAGTTGCAGGTGGCATCACTCACCTTGCAACTTACTATTCATTCCTAATTGGCCAGAGATGAAACCTGACTGATCCCAATTGGTACACCTGATAGTTAATCACTATCAGATGCCCCTATTTCGTTGGTAACTCCACCCGATGGGATCTTAAGTATTCATCTGGATCAATCCCCAATGGATATGACAAGACGAATATCTCAAAAACCCCCAAACGTAGTTTTTCCAAAACTCAGGCCAACCAATTTCTGATTCACTTTGCCTTAGGAATTTTCCCCTAGCAATACCAGGTAATCTAGCAGGCTGAAAATATGGGCAAAAATCCCAACAAATGGCAATTCTCTATGTCCTAATTAATTGTTGAAAATCTTCAGCATTAGTCACAAGATTCAAATTAATTAAATTAATTTTAAATTATTATTAGGGTCAATTCTTGGTACATCAGATTGGGCTCAACCCAAGTCAATGGGGAACCCAATCTGGCATTTTTCAAATTGGTGAGTCATGACCCCTAGTTGAGGCTTCCCCCAATAAAGGGAGAATCCCAACAGAACCCCCTCCAAGACTCATTAGGGGTCAGAGACAAGGCGGGGTCATCAGATCCATGCAGCACAGCTTGGTATGAATATCAAAAGCACTTAAGATTCTGGTGTGCATATATAATATGTCATTTTGTAACAACTAGGGGTCCAATATAACAGATTGTATGGGCCAGAGGATCAGCATAGGCACATTGCAGAGATATGGTAAACGTCAAAAGTGAGTTACCTCAATATTGGGATTATTCCTGGAAAGAACATTGGCATTGGAGCTGTCATTAGGAAGAGGTCCTGGCATCAGGGATGGTATCCAAAGAGAGAATGGATGGGGCAATTAAATGCCTGGCCAAATTGAGAGAACATTAGAATTAGAGCCAGCATTGGGAAGAAGTCCCAGAAAGAAATAGGTGCAGGCAACTGAATACCTGGTTAAGTTGAAAGTCATTGACATGTGAGCTGGCATCAGGAATAGGACCTGAAGAGAAATTAGATTGTGGGGCAACTGAATACCTGGTCATCTTTGAGATCTTTGGCATTGATTGCCAGTATCAGGAATGGGATCCAAAGAAATCATTGGCATTAGAAATAGCATTGGGAATGAGACCTAGAGAAATCATTGTCATTGGTGTGGGTATCAGAAATAGAAACTAGATAGCATATTAAATTAAAATTGGTTTTATAAAGTAATAGAAAATTAAATTATTTTTTTGTAGTAAAAAATTTAGGAATGGCCCTGATAGTTAAGATCAATGGTGTTGTCCTTCCTCATCTTACTTGGTATTTTTGGGGAGCCCTTAGTCCCCCTATCCTGGATTGAACGCTTAATGAGAATCATGCTGGGACTAGGGTAGGTCATCCTGAATTTTGAGGCCCAGGGTAGGCTCTATATTGGAGGCCCTCACAACAACCACTCCTCCTCCTTCTTGGGTTGCAGCCCTCATAGGGACTCAGAGGCACCTGGCAGGGAGCACCTTTTGTCAGGCCATGGGGAGCAACTATTAACTGGCCCACTATTAATCAGGGCCCTAAAGCCCCTCAGCAAGATAGTAGGCTCTAAGGGCCTAGGAAAGCTACTGAAGAACTAAGGGGGTATGAGGAAGTATATGGTTATTCAAATAGTGCCTCAAAATAGGTATAGGACCTCAAGGCTAAGGGGATTGGAAAGGGATAATTCAGGAGCTAGGCAACAGGTAGTTAGGGTGAGAAAGATATTGGCATTGGTTGCCATGAGGGATAAATGTAAAATACTATTAATACAAAGGGGATTGAGTATATCCTTGGCATAATTCGCTGGTGAAATTCTAATATATCTATGTTTGGGTTCAGCGTCAGGTATTAACTCTCTATGACCTTATCAATGGTTCATCCTCGACATTAGTCACAAGTGTCAAATCAAAATATTTGAAATTTTTTTAGATATAATTGTGGTCAATCCCAATACTTTAAATTGGGCTCAACTCAAGTTAATGGAGAGCCCAATCTGTATTTGTAAAAGGTGAATCATGACCCTTAATCAAAGCTTCCCCCAATAAAGATAGAATACCAATGGAATACCCTACAAGCTCAATAGAGGTCAGAGCCAAAGTGGGGTCATCAGATCCGTGCAGCGCAGCTTGGTATGGGTATTGGAAGCACTTAAGACTCTGGTGCACATATATATTATGGCATTTTGTAATAATTAGGGGTCCAAGCTAACAGGTTGAATGGGCCAGAGGAATCAGCATAGGCACATTGCAGAGATCTGGTAAACGTCAACAGTGAGTTACTCCAGCTATAATGATTGAACCTGGAAAGAACATTGACATTGAAGCTGACATTAGAAAGAGGTTACAGCAATAGGGATGGGACCTGAAGAGAGAATGGGCGGTGAGCAATTAAATGCCTAGCAATTTTAAGAGAACCTCAGCATTAGAGCCAGCATTAAGAAGTTCTGAAAGAATTGGGTGGTAGGCAACTGGATGCCTGGATGAGTTGAGTCATCAGCATGGGAGCCGTCATTGGGGAATAAGACCCAGAGGGAGAAACTAGACAGTAGGGCAACTAAATGCCTGGCCATTTTTGTGATTTTGGCATTAATTGCTGAAATTGCGAATGGGACCCAGAGAAATCATCAGCATCAGAAATGGCGTCAGGAATTGGACCTGGAGAAATTCGTTAGCATTGGTGCCAGATTGGGAATTGGACCTGAGAGAAAATTAAACTAAAATTAATTTAATTAAAATAAATAAAATAAATTCGTTATCTTATTTTAATAAAACATTATGAATATCCCTGGAAATTCAGATCAAAGGTGTTGTCCCACCTCATCCCACTTTTAATTTTTGAAAATCTCTTATTCCCCATATCCTGGCTTGAATGCTTTATTAGAGTTATGCTGGGGACAGAATAGGTCATCCTGGATTTTGAGGCCCAGGGTAGGCTATAGGCTGGAGGCCCTCATAACAACCGCTCCTCCTCCTGAGTTGTAGCCCTCATAGGGACTCAGAGGTACCTGTCAGGGAGCACCATTTTGTTAGGCCACAGGGAGCAACTCCTAACTGGGCCATTATTAAACCAGGGCCTCAAAGCCTCCACCAAGAAGAGTAGGCCCTAAGGGCCTAAGAAAGCTACAGAGGAACTAAGGGTTAAGAGAAATAATGGGTTTAAGAAAAGAGCCTCAAGGTATCTATATGACCTTAAAGCCAAGGGAGGGATTGGAAAGGGAGGATTTGGGAGCTAGGCAACAGGTGCCTAGGGGGAGGGAGATATTGGCATTGGTTGACATAAGGGAAAATAATAAAATATTGTTATTACAAAAGATAGTTGGGATTATCCTCAGCGTAAGTTGCCAGTGAATCCCAAAATGTCCATTGTAGGAGTTAAGCATCGAATGGTAATTCACTGTGACCCAATTGATGGTTTAACATCCTCAGAATTAGTCGCAAGTGTCAGTTAATCATTAAAGTAATAATTAAATATTATAATGTCAATCCACAATACCTCAAATTGGGACAACCTAAGTCAATTGATGAGTTATGACCCCTAATTGAGGCTCTCCCCAATAAAGGGAGAATCCCAACAGAACACCCTCCAAGCCTAACTAGGGGTCAGAACCAAGGTGAGGTCATCAGATTTGCGCAGCGCAGCTTAGTATGTGTATCAGAAGCACTTAAGTTTCTGGTGCACATATATATCTTTGTCATTTTGTAATAACTAGGGTCCAAGCTAGTGGGCTGTATAGGCTGGAGGCGCCATAGGCACAACTAAGAAATCTGGTAAGCGTCTTTGGGGAGTGGCCACACATTGGGGATTGAACGTGAAAGAACACTGACATTTGAGCTGGAATTGGTAAGAGATCCTGGCATCAGGGATGGGACCTGGAGAGAGAATGGGTGGTGGAGCAATTGAATGCCTGGCCATTTTGAGAGAACCTCATCATTAGAGCCAGCATTGGCAAGAAGCCCCAAAAGAAAATGGGTGGTAGGCAACTGGATGCCTGGATGAGTTGAGTCATCAGCATGGGAGCCAGATCAGGAATAGGACCCAGAGGGAGAAACTATATGGTGAAGCAACTGAATGCTTGGTCATCTTTGAGTTCATTGGCATTGATTGCCAGCATTGGATATAACAGAGGAATTATTGGCATTACAAATATCATCAGGAATTGGACCTGGAGAAATTATTGGTATCAGTGCCAGCATTGGGAATTGATCTGAGAATAATGTTAAATTAAAAACTGTTCTTAATAAACTAAATAGAAAATTATTTTGTTTATATATTATACTAAAACATTAAAAATGGCCCTGAAAGTTCGAATCAACAGTGTTGTCCCACCTCATTCTACTTGTTATTATTTAGATAGACCTTAGTCCCCCTATCCTGACTTGAACGCTTAATGAGAGTTATGCTGGGGCCAGGGTATTTCATCCTGGATTTTGAGGCCCAGGGTTGGCTCTGGGCTGGAGGCCCACAGCAACGACCGCTCCTCCTCCTTCCTGGGTTATGCCCTCATGAAGAACTTAGAGCCCTATCAGGAAGATACATTTTGTCAGGCCATGGGAGAGCAACTCCTAATTTGACCACTATTAATCAGGTCCCCAAAGTCTTTAACGAGATAGTAGGCCCTAAGGGCCTAAGAAATCTACCAAAGAACTAAGGGGTGAGAGGAATGATGGGTTTATTTAAATAGAGACTAAAGGTATATATAGGACCTTGAGGCTAAGGAAGGGATTGGAAAGGGAGGATTCAGGAACTAGGCGACAGGTGCCTAGGGAGAGAGATATCTGGATTGGTTGCTGTGAGGGGATATATAAGATACTTTCTTATAAAAGATGATTGGGTTTATTCTTGGCATAAGTTGCTGGTGAATCACAAAAGGGCTGTATGGTTGAAATTCAGCGTTGAATGGTAATATTATGCGACACAATTGTTGGTTCAACATCCTCAGCGTTAATCACAAGTGTCAAATCATTTAAAGTAATATTTAGATATTCTTGTGTTGATCCGCAATGCTATGAATTGGGATCAACCCAAGTCAATGGGGAGCCCATTCTGGCATTCACTAATCAATGAGTCATTACCCTAGTCAAGGCTTCCCCTAAGAAATGGAGAAATCCAACAGAACTTCCTCCAAGCCTCACTAGGGACCAGAGCCAAGGTGGGGTCATCAAATCCGTGCAGATCAGCTTGGTATGTGTATCAGAAGCACTTATGATTCTGATGCGCATATATATTTTTGTCATTTTGTAATCTCTAGGGGTCCAAGCTAGCAGGTTGTATGGGCCAGAGGTGGCATAGGCGCAATGTAGAGATCTGGTAAGCGTCATTGGGGAGTGGCCCCAGCATTGGGGATTGAACCTTGAAAGAACATTGGCATTGGAGCTGGCATTAGGAAGCTGTCTAGGCATCAGGGATGGGACCTGGAGAGAGAATGGGTGGTGGGCAATTGAATGCCTGGACATTTTGAGAAAACATCAGCATTTGAGCCAGCATTGGGAAGAATTACCAGAAAGAAAATAAATGGCAGGCAACTGAATGTCTGGCTAAGTTGAGAGTCATCAGCATGGGAGCCAACATCTGGAATAGGACCCAGAGGAAGAAACTAGATGGTGAAGCAACTGAATACCTGGTCATCTTTGATATCATTGGCATTGATTGCTGGCATTGGGATTGGGACCTGAAGAAATTATCAGCATCATATCTGGCATCATGAATTGGACCCAAAGAAATTATTGGCAGTGGAGCTGCTATTGGTAATTGGGCCTGGAGAGCAAATTAAATTAGAATTAGTTTAATAAAAACATTATGATTTAAATTAGGTATGCTATTATAAAACAATGGATGATATTCCTAGAGATTCAGATCAATTTTGTGTTGTCCCGACTGATCCTATTGGTATTTTTGGGGAGCACTTAGTCCCCCCATCCTGGCTTGAACGCTTAATGAGAGTCATGCTGGGACTAGGGTAGGTCATCCTGGATTTTGAGGCCCAGGGTAAGATATAGGCTGGAGGCCCTCATAACAACTGCTCCTCCTTTCCTGGGTTGTTGTCCTCATAAGGGACTCAGATGCACCTGGCAGAGAGCACCATTTTGTCAGGCCATGAGGAGCAACTCCTAACTGACCCAATATTAATCAGGGCCCCAAAGCCTTCAGTGAGATAGTAGGCCTTAAGGGCCTAAGAAAGCTACAGAAGAACTAAGGGGGTAAGAGAAATGATGGGTTTAAGAAAAGAGCCTCAAGGTATCTATAGGACCTTGAGGCTAAGGGAGGGATTGGAAAGGGAGGATTTGGGAGCTAGGCGACAAGTGCCTAGGGGTCAGAGATATTGGCATTGGTTGACATAAGGGAAAAATGTAAAATTCTATCATTACAAAGGGGAATGGGATTATCCTTGGCATAAGTTGCCGTGAATCCTGAAAGGC